>JABUQX010001419.1:5000-16733 GCA_015478945.1 Trachelipus rathkii
CTTAGCCCTTTTTTTTGATGTCTTCTTAACATTGTTTGACCATGATATTTCACCTTTGACCTTACCATATAACCATGGGTCAATTTTTGAACGCCACGCTAACTTGATGGCCTTTGATGGTTCCCAAATCAACCGTAAGAAGTTCTAGTGATGTTCTATTAGTGTTCTAATGATTATTCTAATGAATGCCAGGTGAGTGACAGGTGAGTGCCAAGTGAGTGCCAATGAGTGCCAAATGAGTGCCAAAGTGAGTGCGCATGAGTGCCAAGTGAGTGCCAATGAGTGGCAAGTGAGTGCCACATAGTGCCAACTGCGTGCCACTTTTTTCAAGCCTTTTTTTCTAGGCCTCCCCTGGCCTAGAATAGCTAATATGGGTGTCTACCCCTAGGTAATAAGGTATGAGGAATCGAATGGTGTACATTCAATCTGCTAGAATGCTTCCTACTATGAGTTTAGTATTTTTCTAACACTTATAGCATGACTGAATATATATCTAAAGAGCTACACATTTGAGACAGTGATCGCAAACGTTTCAGAGTCCGAGTCCGCGTCCGCAGGTCAGCCCATCCGCGAAACCCGCCGCCGCGTGCGCCCGCAGTCGCAATATTCCCGCGAACGCGTGGCGCCGCAGGCGCTAATATTTCCGCGTAACCGTCGCCGCGTGCGTCCGCAGACGCAAAATTCCCCGCGTGAACGAAAAATATGATTTCAATGTAAACTATTCAAAGAATTCGTTTCAAATATACTATGATCATTCATTTTTACTACAATTGTACGAATTTTTAAAACAATATACTTTACATACCTTAAGCAGTAAGCAGTAAAACCATAGAGGTGTTATTACTAACACAATAGGGGATTAGTAATGCCTTTGTTTTACTGCTTTACTGCTTTAACTTTCTACTTTACTGCTTTAACTCATGTTTTACTGCTTTAACTTTCTGCTTTACTGCTTTATGCTTTCCTGCTTTACTGCTTTAACTTCCTGTGCTTTACTGCTTTAACTCAATAACATTACAATACCTTAAAACGCAGTAAAAGCAGTAAAACAATAGAGGTGTTACCTAACACCTAGGGGGGAATAGTATGCTACGCTTTTTGTTTTACTGCTTTTACTGCTTTAACTTTCTGCTTTACTGCTTTAACTTTCTGCTTTACTGCTTTAACTTTCTGCTTTACTGTTTTAACTCATATATTTATTAACATTATGTTTTCCTTTATATTTTTTTTTTTTTGTTTTATCTTTTTATTTATTATTTCTATTTTTATTTTTGTTTTAATACTTTTTTATTTTTAATTTGTATGTAAGAATAAACTACAAATTTTATTGTTTATATAAACATTTTTATTTTAAAAATTGTACGAATTTTATTAAAAAATAATACTTTAGCAACCTTAAAACAGTAAAACAGTAAATCAAATAGATTGTGTTGCTTAGACACAAAGGGTTAGTAAGGATTTGAATTTACTGCTTTTACTGCTAAATTAAACTCATTATTCATTTTATAATACTTGACGAGTATGATGTGGAGAATTTACGTTCCGAAGTCCGGCTACATGTCTTGTAGCTGGGCCGACAGGATGTGGTAAAACCTTTCTATTATTAAATATTTTAAAGGAAATGGAGATATTTGAACAAACCCCTGTAAAAATAATATGGTGTTATAATGTTTATCAGGAAAAATTTAAAGAATATAAAGATGTGATTCAATTTCATGAAGGCATATACGATATTAGATCGCTGGACAATATACAAGGCCACAAAATTATTGTATTAGATGATTTAATGCACAAATTGAATTTGGAAATAGCAGAAGCGTTCACAGTTTATTCTCACCATCTAAATATCTCTGTGTTTTTCATAACGCAGAATATTTTTCATCAAAGCAAGCATATGCGAAATGTTTCTTTAAACACACAGTATTTACTGTTGTTTGGACAGAGAAGAGACATGAGTCAAATTAATGTATTGGCAACTCAAATGTTTCCTCTTCAAAGGAAAGAGTTCTTAAAAGTATATAAAGAGGTTACTTCAAGCCCCCACGGTTATTTGATGTGTGAACTTCACCCCAAAAACACGCACAGAGTGCTGCTCCGTACCCACATTCTCCCCTATGAGATAGAAACTGTATACATACCTGAATAATGAGTGCTCTAGTTGCAAAGTATTTACCTCTTATAAAAAAAATTTAAAAAGTTGAAACCATCTGAAAAACGTAAACTAATTAGGGAGGATGAGAAATTCATCCAGTGTGTATGTGAAGTCTGTTTAAATCTTATAAAAGGAAATGTTCCTTTAAACAGACCTCAGAAGGTAAAGCTACGTCGTTATAGAAACATCATTAAAAAACTCTCCCTCAACATTAAAAATTTGAAAAATAAAAAGAAGTTACTACAGAGAGGGGGAGGAGTATTCCTACCATTACTCTTCTCCGTTATAGCTCCCCTGATAACTAAGTGGTTGTCCCCATAATGAAGAAGGTTGCTGTACTTCCATATAATGAGTATGAGAAAATGAAGTATAATAATACAGCATCTGTACAGAATTCAGTTCCTCAGATTCATCATTCACAACCTCAATATGGACAGTTATTGCCGCACACTGCGCAAAATCCACAATCACAGTTTCATCATTCACAACCCCCATACACGCAGATATTGCCACACAATGCATTACAACCTCTTTCACATCAGCAGCAACAGTTGCACCAACAGAATCCTTATATTGTGAACGACTCATTATCTTTCCAGCAGCCTCTACCTCCTAGCTTATATGATCCTAAAGTTGAACAGATAACCAAATATGAGAAAGAAGTGTACAGGATATTAAATTCAGACATTAACATCCATGAGAAACGCATCTTATACCAGGATGCCATACAAAAATTGATAGATCTTAAAGACTTGCACCTACATCCATCCCTACGTATCCCGGTAACCGATGATGTAGATATACCTAATGAAGTAAAACTTGAAGTGAAAAATGAAGATAAATTTAAAAATATCCTAGAGGAGAGCTTACCTATTAGAGTGCGTAAATCAGGAATAGCTTTATATAATATTTTAAAAGACCAATTAACTTTGAATGAAGCAGGACAGATCGTAATTGATGATGAAATAGTTAAAGGATCAAATATTGTGGATTTGATAGCTGATCTCTCACGTAACTGGAAGAAAGGACCTGTAAAAGGATGGAATGATATCAAACAAGAACTTCAGACTATTAATTTCCCCAGAACTTTAATCTTAAATACAAGCCGATTAGCAGACTTGGATAATATACCCATGACACCTAGACCTGATTCAAGTCCATCAGGCACTTCTTACGCATCAGATAAATTTAAACGTGTTACCAGAGCACGACTAAGAAAAGCACCTTATAATAGGTCTAGTTGGATTAAATCGTAATTATGTATTATCATAATATATTTGTTGTAATGTTGTGTATAAATAAATGATTATTTTTAAATCTTTTTCTCTTTCTTTTTCTCTTGTGATATAATATCACATTTTTGTGAAATATATATATATACTATATATTATATATATATATATATATATATATATATATATATATATATATATATATATATATATATATAAAAATAATACAAATAAAAATGATCAGTAGACAACATGGCGGCGAAGGAGGTAGTTGATAAGTATTACTTCAATCTGAGGAGCAAATGTTTTGGGTTTCCACTAGGTTTGCTTTAGGTATCCTTAATATGAGAAAAAAAGAGATTTAAAAGCATCTAATTTGGAGGGTGAAGAGGATTTTACTCTACATAAACCGTAAGAAAAAATTTCCTCACACGGAAAACCATATCTCCCAAAGCTCGATAGCATATGCAGTTAGATTATCGGAATGATTAAATACACTCTTATATGAAGGTTTTCAATATATCATTTTACAATTGCTCTCTCTAATACCTTTGGGTGAAACAATAAAATTACAAGATCAGCTACAGTTGCCGATGCTATACTTGAAATCTAATGCTGTCAGGAAACTCGCAGCTAGAGAACACCTAAATCACATTTTGGACAGAATTCAGTGAAATGGAATGCTCATATGTGGCGAGAAGTTCTACAGCAGCATTGCGCCTCGTTGCGGAGTATTTCCGTAGATGCTATTCTTACCCATACATTTTCCGTAACAAACGCGGCAATAGTTGAAAGAGTATCCAACGTTACTATTAGAAACGCCATCGCATTAGATATTATATACATAAAGTGAGTGACTCTTAAATCATTGATTAATACTGCGACACGACCTCTGGCTATTCTTATAAAGGTCTACCCATAGAACTATAAAGTCAAATCCTTTTAGAGATGCAAAACTAGAGGACGTTGGCACATATGGGTGCGAAAAGAAAACAAAAATAAAAGTTTTTATGAATAAAGGTTAACGATTATGTAAGAGTTTCTCGAGCAGAAGAAAGGTTTAGAAAAAGATATGAATCCGGTTGGACTACGGAAGTTTTTAAAGTCCACAATATCCAACCATTCAGTCGTGATAGTTTAAAGTTATATTATCTGGAAGATTTAAATGGTGGAAGATTTAAATAGTGAAAAAATAAAAGGCGGATTTTATAAACAGGAAATACAAAAAGTAAGGTTCCAATCCTGTAACTCTCGAAATAAAAAGAAAAATATTAGACTACGAGAGGGTAAAGGCAAAAAAAAATAAGCAGTACTTTAAATGGAGGGGGTATCCGGCCAAGTTTAATACTTATATAAAAGCAAGTGAAGTTAAGAATCATTAATCAGTTGTCATTATAATCATGGAGAGTGTAGATCACCTTTATATAACTCTGCCTTCTTCAGCCTCCTTGGATTTACATCCTGATAATAAACTCTCGGATTTTACAACTGTGCTAATGAATCCTATACAACTTGAAAGAGAGGGATACGAAGTAGGATTATGTGAAATGATATTAAATACGGACATAGAAAATTTGCCTCACAATCTATTCTGGATGACGGTGTACAGAAGTGTAGAATGTGTTGAAACTATATTACAAGCGGAAGGTACTCGTTTTCTGAAAAGGACTACAATTGCCAAAATGAATACGACCACATTTGCTACAAAAGAATACTTCATTGAAGAATTTGTTCTGCGACGGTCTTATTTTAAATCGGTGCCTGCTATTTTTAGTCATTTAAACGTTCTCTTTGATATGAGTATTATGTGTAAGGACTTGGTATACAAAACTGAAATGCGTACCTATGAAGATAAAGTAATAATATCTTTAAGTTCAAAAGTAAATGTAAACCTGCGAGACCGTGATATGTTTTTTCTCGAACGATCACCATGGCAGCGTAAACATATTCGTAGACGTGATGCTGAGTTGGATATACTTCATGATATCCCTACTATGTTGAAGAGGGTTATACTATCTGTGGAGAATAACCGCATGACTCCACATGAACTAAAAGATGAAGCAGATCGAGTACTGCATTATACATGTACCCCATCCGAGATGCTCAATCATCCAGGTATGGCTTATGTATATACAAATATAATTGAAACATCAATATGTAGGTAATACTAAAGCTCCTTTATTAAGAGTAGTATATTTTCCCAAAGAGAATAAAGTTATAACATTCCCTAATGTTCATTATCTACCTCTGAATAGATCAAATTTTGACTCTGTACGCGTGCATATAAAAGATGTAGAAGGAAATCCTTTTCCCTTTACACACGGTGCATTGTTATGCAAAGTTCATATTAGAAAGAAACAGATGCAGGTAATTACAGCATAATGGAATATGATAAGAGGTGTACTATTCAGATATATTTTTCCATTCATTACATATCTCACAGTGTAAACGATAGTATAAGGAAAGATACTCCTGTAATAATGGGGACAAGAAGGACGTATTCAGGGACAAAAAAATGCAGAGGGTAATGGTCCTTTGGTGGATTTTTTGCCAAAGCTATGGAGAAGGTGCAGGCCTTTACTCAGGAAAGGCGGGGAATATATAGGTTAAAAAGCTATAAGAACAGGTTTGCATACTATTCAAGATATTGCTGCAGGAAATAATCCTCGTACAGCATTAAAAAGACGTATAGCCGATGTTTCAGATGAGATGTTGGATGATGTTAAGCGTAAAATAAGACGCGTAAAATGTCAGGTCAAGGAAGAGGGGGTAAGAAGATTGTCATAAAGAAAAAGACTAAGCGGAAAAAACCTCTAAAGAAAAAATGTATTGATGTATTTGCTATTTAACTACTAACTGATAACTTTTATACGAGCTGTGTATATAAGTAAGGTTTTTCATGAAAATGTTCATTATACGACCAGAGCTCGCACATGCAAGATGCATTTCCTTCATCCTTCTAGTCCTGATTGTTGTAAGAGTGAATTGGATCTCTTCTCAATGAACCCTACACAGATTAGCGTTAGCGAGTCCAACTTTATCAGTATTAATCCTTTGCATTCAATTACCAATACAGATGTTCCTCTAGAGTTCAATATCCCGTACTTCTGATCAGTACCTAGACCCCTCTAATGTGTTTTTTGTAAAAACGAAATTGACAAAACCTGATGGGACAGATCTCCTACAGGTGATGGACCATATAGTATATCAGATCAAAATATCTGTATACATGTTTCTCCAGCGTTTGAAGTCTATCTTAACGGTGTAAAAATCTAGCACTAATTGCTGCATCAGCGCGCTATACGTATTCCTTACTACGAAGTAGTATAGAACATTTTTAAATTATCAGACGATGTAAACAATCTCATTCTCAGAATCATGTTGGTTTTACAGTTTCAAAGAGGAAGCTGCAATATAGATAAAAGCAGCTAGAGTACTAAATAAACTTAGGAATTTTACGGTTCGATTAAATGGCGCATATCTTCTCTCAAGAAAGATTCATTCTACCATCTGTAGATACTAGAATCATTTTATCACGTTCAAATCCTAAATTTGCTCTTAAAATAAAAAGTAAAGGGCCTATCTGCTACAAGCTGTATGTCCAGGTAACGCTGTTTATTCAAACTGTTGGAGGCTATCTCTGATGTCAGAAAAGTGAAATTATTCACCACAGCGACATTGGAAATTGAAATCGCTTTTTGAGATACTACAGCAAAGATCTATTAAGAGAGCTTGAACACAAGATATTTAAGTTTCACTCAAGGATTATCGAGTATTAATATCCTAACATTTTGAACGGAAATTTACCACAGAAAATAAATAATAGGGATTGTGGAGCATGAAGCCTACTCCGGGAATAAAAAGTCGCCCTATAAATTCACACCTTTCGGACTTAGGGTATTCAGTTTTACTGTGAATGGACGCCTCACGGACGTGATTTATGAAATGTTATACAACGGAGACCTATCCCTCTGTACTCGACCTTTTTTACGACTTAATAGCCAATACTGTATCATGTAATGATAGCGGGACAGGTTTAAATCTTGAAGAATACGCCAAGAATAGTAATTTATACGCCTATGATCTTACTGCAGACCTTTCAGTCTTCGATACACTGCCTATCATTTTTAAAGTCATTTGAGGATAAGCCGCACCTAGGCACTAAATCCTCTCTTTTGGATACTGCAATACTACATACACCGATCACTGTAGTCGGCATCCTATCCGTAGCAGCATTCTACACCTTCATGAAATAATGCACAGAGCTACTGCAACGCTACTTACTCTTGAATTATAAGGCCATGACATGAAAGCCCGGAACGGAAATCGTAGTTCTAATATATTGAAACTCTCGCCCCTTTTTAAGGCGTCAGTTGCTACTTACGAAAATAAAAAATCTCTGTTACATAGCTTGGAAACTTATCATCAGCATTGATACCTAGCCTACATTAATTCAATACATTCCTCGTCACATCACCTTTCAACAGGACATTGATTTCCGTTTAAGAGCAAAAACGCATATCTGTTCACATATGATCTTATGTACACTCGAGATTTAATACAGTAATCGATTAGTATATATTATCTATGACTAACTCAATATCCTACCTTATTTTAAAATATAATAATGTAAGCGCGACCGAGGAGATCTAGGCCATGGACACTGCTGGAAGTCGCGCCGGCGCTATACGAAGCCCGGGACGGCCGACACTCACGAACTGTGACCCGTGACGTCTCGGTGGCACTGCCGAAACTTTGAAACTGTCTCATAAGGAGTACCTAAAACGATGGTCACCGAGCGACCACTCATAAGTACACCTCTCCTGTCAGCCTATGAAGAATGCTAGGCTATCTATAACTATATTATGTGCTTACCTCGTTCTGATATCCCTACAATAGTTCATAGTCCAATTTATCTGTGGAGTCGATTGTGAATTATTTCCATGTAACTGATTCTTCTAAATCATGCAATGATGTGTGACGCCGATGTATGTCTCTTTCCTCACTAGCTACCGTGGCACTACAGACTATCTACTTCGATGCTCCATGAATCTCATTGTATGTACAATGATTTTATAGTTTTCTGATTATGTATAAATGCTTTAAATGAAAAAAACGCCTGCTTGTTTTACCTCGCTACTTTACGTCGTATATATTAATCAAGAAAGGGTTTAAGATCAAGTCATTCACTCACGACTAACTTTTACTATAAATCAACTTAAATGTATCATATAAAACATAGAAACGTAGCCTCAAAGGATGGATCGATACTTTACGCAATATCCTTAGCGATCCAGTTCTTGACAATAAAAAATCTTAGAAACCCAACGTCAATTAAAAACCGAAAATCGAAGAATACTGAAAGTAATAAATAAAAAACGGTAATAAAACTAAATAAACAAAATTATAACCGATAACATAACTGTCAAAAAATATCAAATGACGATAAAAACAGTAAAAGCAGAAAGTCAAAGGCAGTAAGCAGGACAAGTTAAAGCAGTAAAGCAGTAAAACAAAGGCGTACTACTAAGCCCCCTAGGTGTTAGGTAACACCTCTATTGTTTTACTGCTTAACTGCTTTAACTCTTTAAGGTGTGTAATGTATGTGAGTTAAAAAGCAGCATACCAAAAGCAGGAAGCTACGATACGCGAGCATTCACAGCCAATAAGACTGATCCACGTGCCTAAAGCAGTATATATAGCAGACAAGTTTAAGGCAGCATAAGGCCATGACAGAAAGCACGTAAAGCAGAAAGTTAAAGCAGTAAAACTTGAGTTAAAGCAGTAAAGCAGAAAGTTAAGGCAGTAAAGCAGTAAAACAAAAGGCCATACTAATCCCTAGGTGTTAGGTAATAACACTCATTGATAACTGCCATTTATCTTGCGTTTAAGGTAATGTTAATAGTATATGCTTTATAAAATTTTCGTACAATTGTAGTAAAAATGTATGACTCATAGTATATATATTTGAAAAGAAACTCTTTGAATAGTTTACATTGACACTATCAACTATGTTTCGTTCACGCGTGCGATTTGCGATATACAGACACACACACATTACGCGCGTGAAATATTCGCCTGGGGGCACCGCG
The DNA here is from genome assembly GCA_015478945.1 of Trachelipus rathkii. Classification (NCBI taxonomy): domain Eukaryota; kingdom Metazoa; phylum Arthropoda; class Malacostraca; order Isopoda; family Trachelipodidae; genus Trachelipus; species Trachelipus rathkii. The sequence continues at coordinate 14,477 of JABUQX010001419.1, forward strand.
GTACCATGGGATATGGGCGCTAGCTGGGCGCGCGCATGGAGCGCACGGATATATACGACTATATATGCGCGCCTGCTGCGCCCGCAGCCGACTGGCTGGCTTGTGGCGAAAAGCTCGTCTCCCCGCCGCGCGCGCGCGCGGGGCGGGGGGGGGGGGCGGGCGCGGGGGGGGCCGGGGGGGGGGGGCGGGGCGCGGCGGGTTTGGCGGAGGGCGGGGCCTTATGCTGCCGCGGACTCGGACTCTGAAGGTTTGCGATCACTGTCTCAAATGTGTAGCTCTTTAGATATATATATTCAGTCATGCTATAAGTGTTAGCAAAAATACTAACTCATAGTAGGAAGCATTCTAGCAGATTGTAATGTACACCATTCGATTCCTCATACACTAATTCCTAGGGGAAGACACCCATATTAGGCTATTCTAGGCTCAGGGGAGGCTAGAAGAGGCTTGAAAGGTTTGAAAAAAGTGGCACTCAGTTGGCCCCACTTTGTGGCACTCACTTGGCACTCCCTTGGCACCCACTTGGCACTCATTGGCACTCATTGGCACTCACTGGCACTATTGGCACTCACTTGCGCACCACCTGCACTCACCTGCACTCATGGAATATCATGAACACTAATTAGACATCACTAGAGTACTTCTTACGGTGATTGGGAACAATCAAAGCCATCAAGTTAGCGTGGGTCAAAAATTGACCCATGGTATATGGTAAGGTCAGGCGAAGATATCATGTCAAACAAAGGTTAAACATCAAAAGGCGCCTAAGTCCCTAAAAGGAAGGACAAAAATGCCGTGGCGTCAAAATGACCCATGGAGACCAAAGGTTGGCAGTGGTGTGTACGTGAGTATAAGTGTAAATGTAGTGTCTATGGGTGAGTGTAAGTGTCATAGGGAATGTGGATAAGTGTTAAGTGTGTGTGTGTGTGTGTGTGTGTGTGTGGGGTGTGGTGTGTGTGTGTGTGTGTGTAGGTGTTCAAGTTAGGGTAGGTCCATACATGCGTACAATTAGGAACGAAATATGTGACGGGTGGGCACGAGTGGGCAAAAAACCGTGGGCCTAAAATGACCCATGGAAGATCAAGGGTGGTTGAAAATTACCGTGGGCAAAAAATGACCATGGAAGACCAAAGGGTTGAGTCGAAAATTACCGTGGGCAAAAAAATGACCCATGGGAAGACCAAAGGGATGGTCGAAAATTTCGTGGCCAAAATGTGACCCCGGGAAGAACAAAAATTACCGGCTAAAAATGACCATGAAGATCAAGGGTTGGGTCGAAAATATCATGGTCAAAACAAGGTTAACGACATCAAAAAGGGCTAAGCCCTAAAGTTTAAGCCAGAAAATTACCGTGCGGCAAAATGGCCACGGTCGAAAAATTAAGGGGGCGTAAAATAGGGGGGTAATACGTACAACGGTTGCTTACGCAACCGTTTGGCGCAACCCTTCTTCGAAGGGTTGCCAAAAATCAGGGTTGCCGTAAAAATTTGGGGTTGCCAAAAAATTAGGGTTCTCAAAAAATTAGGGTTCCTCAAAAAATTAGGGTTCTCAAAAAATTAGGGTTCTCAAACAATTAGGGTTCTCAAAAAATCGACTTCCCCTAAAAGGACAAGGGTAGGTAAAAATTTGGGCCAAATTGACCCATGGAAGATCAAAGGGTTGGTCGAAAAAAAGGTCAAGGCCCAAAAAGGTGAAGTCAAAAAAGGTCAAGGTCAGGTAAAAATTCGAGCTCAAAAAAGGTCGCGGTCAGAAAAGGTCAAAAAAGGTCGCGGTCATTTTCGAACGGAATCCCCTTCCTACTACTGATGATTATGGAGTTTTACGAGGAAATTAAAGGATCTTCACCTTATCAGTGGGACCATCATCTTTTTATATCTTGCCTCAAATTCTTTATCCTTGCTTTCTCTAGAAAACGGTTTCTCGACGAAATGGTTTCAAAATATAGTCTTTGAGTATTGCTTACACCCCTAGGTAGGTTTTTTATCCTTTCAGAAGGAATAGCATCTTCTCCATTTGGTCTTTAAACCCTTTTTTTCCTAGAGTTCTACAGAAGATCATTTTTCTAGTCGAATAAGTTGTCAATGCCTGTCTTGGAGTTCAATTAAAGGGCCGGATTGCAAGCCTTGTCACCCTAACTTTCCTCAGATCATTGAATTTTGTTTAATACCATACTCTGCTCTTCATTCTGTGACTTTTATCTTCCAATTCTTTTTGAATCACTCAAAAATAGGTTTCGAGATATTCAATTTTCCTTCTC
>JABUQX010001420.1:0-2500 GCA_015478945.1 Trachelipus rathkii
GTATCGCTTAGACAATTCCAAAATGTATCGAGTATCGGTATCGCTTTATGCTTTTTCTATAGATGTATCGGAAAAAATCGATAATCGATACTCGATACATTTCCAAAAAATTATCAAACTTATATATTAAACAGTATAATATATATATATTATATATATATATTATATATATATATATATATATATATTATATATCACTATATATAATAGTATATATATTATATATATATAATATATATTAATATATATATATATATATCTAATAATATATATATAGATTATTTTATTGTAGATTTAATGCAAGAGTGATGAGGAGAAGAGGCGAGGTAGAGTGAATGGTGGGACAGTATGGAGAGGAGATAAGAAATATTGCAGGAGAGATGTTGAATAGATTTCTGTTTAAGGAAGGGAATGAAGAATTCATGAATGGTTTTTTTCCAACAGAGGACCTCGACATAGCTTCACAGATAATAGATAGATCATATATCACTAAGAGAATTCGATCAGCAGATGCAAATTACTAGACTATATAAGATCGTCTGATAGTAGGCTCAACAAGAAATGTGAAAGTGATATATGGAGTAGCAACATATATTCGGATCATAGATTATGGTGACGGACCTGAAGGTGAAAGACAGGACAAGTTGCAGAATACAGAAAAAGAAAATATTGTGATTAAATGTGGGAGTCCACTGAAGGAGTGTTGACAAGAAAGGGAAATATTGAAATTATAAGTCAGAATCTAGAACAAATTAGAAGGAGTCGGAGATATAGGGGGAGATACAAGAAAAAGTAAAGGACAGCAGAGAGCACTCTGGGTAAAGGATAGGTAGGGAGGACACGAGGATAAAAGACACAAGAGGACGGTGGACTGAAAGAAGTGAAGAGCAATAAGAGGAAAACAGTATTGATGAGAAGGTGGTTGAAAAATAGAACTACACGAATAAGGCCAGTAATATGGAGGTAAAGAAATAACAGAGAGAGGAAAAGAGGAGTACAAAGAATAAGGCAGAAAGAGAGTAGGGGGAAGAAATTTATGGAGATGAGAGGGCAAAAAGGAAGAGGATTTTTAGACTGACAAAAACGTAATAGAGGATCAAAGAGGAGAGTGTGCAATATCAAGGAAACAATGTGAATTCTTGGTGAGATCAACAGACATAACAGGAGATAAACGGAATACCTCAGAGAACTGTTAAATGTGAATGAGCAGTTGGGGGATGGGAGGAGAAGAGATAATTGAAGGAGGGGAGATAAGAGGGGGAGGGAGAAATCACTATGGGAGGAGTGGGAGGTGACTCTGAGAACATTGAAGATTCGGAAGATGGATACCCATAGAACTGACAAAAGAGGGAGGAGAGAAAATGAAAGAATTCTGAAATTGTTGCAATAGGTAAAGAACGAGAGCAAGTACCGAGGGTGGGGAAATATTCAATCATGGTTCCTAAATATAATGGAAAAAAAGATACAAGGAGTGTAACACTACAGGGGTACGATTCTGTTGGAGCACTTGGTATAAGAGAATACTCAGGAAACACTGAGAATGGTAGTAGAGCCCAGACTGGGGAAAGAGTAGCACGGATATAGAAAGGACAGAAGCATGACATATCTCTTGTTTGCCTTGGGAATTACTTAGAAAAGGTATGGGAATATAATATACGAGCATATGTAGCTTTCATAGTTCAAAGAAAAGCTTTTGATTCAGTGCCTAGGAAGGGACAATGGAGAGTGCTAGAGAGAGAATATGCAGTGGATAAAAAGTTGAGAGGAGCCCTGGAGTTTGTATAAGAATAATAAATGTAATGTAAGAACAGAATATAAGGCTAAGGAATGGTTTTAGGTGAGAACTGGAGTCAAACAGGAAAGCGTGTTGTCAACAATTTTGTTTGTAGCATATCTGGATGTAGTGATGAAAGAAGGTGAAGAGATATCAGGAGATTAGGAACGATATTCTGGTAATGTGCAGATGACTAGGCCATGCCTGGAGAGAAGAGGAAGAATAGGTGACGAGAGAGGTGGTAATGACTGTTTTTTCGCTAATAGGCTTAGAGAGGCCGGTCTGACTATGAACACCATAAAAAATTGAGATTGTGGTTAGTAGAGGAGAAGGAAGGGGAGTGCTGAGAGTAGATGTGGAAGGGACTGAGATATAGATGGTGGAGAAATGCAAATACTTGAGTGGAGTATTTGGAAGAGGAGGAGGAAATGTACAGGAGATAACAAATAGAATAGCTCAGTATGGGGAAGCTGTAAGAGCAGGGTACCCCATACTGAAAGATAGACAAATGAACATGGAGGTGAAAAGGGTGGATAATGTAGACGAAGATGTTAACACCGATTCAACTATATGGGGCAGAGACATGGAGTAACGACCACAAGAGAGGATAGTAGAATACAGTCGCATACAGAATACAGAAGATGTTAGGTTTTAAGAGTGATGAGTGGGAAAGACTAGAAGAGACAGACAAAGAAACTTAAAAATAAATGAAGGTTGAAGTGAAGG
>JABUQX010001420.1:7500-15000 GCA_015478945.1 Trachelipus rathkii
ATCTTATAATATTTTGTAAATCCGAAAGGGTTGGAACTTCGCCTAGATTACATAAAGTATCAACAAAAAAGAACCACAAAATTTACCAACGTAAAAGTACCAAAAACAAAACAGAGGTTTTATTAACTATTTTTGACGATACTCTGCGAAAAAATGTCGTAACAAAAAAAGTGACAAAATATCCCAACATAAAAGTGACAAAAACGTCACCTGTATTTTTCAATTATATTTTTGTTAAGAAAAAAAATAAGTAAACTACTTACTTATAAGTAATGTCTTTTTGGCGTTGAAAATTTGAAGTAACATTTTGGCTACTTTGTAGCATTTTCTAACACTTTTGTTAAATAGTTGTCACTTTGTGACATTTTCTGACATTTTTGTAACTTTTTATAACATTTTCTAACATTTTTGCAAAATTTTTGCCACTGTGACATTTTGTGACATTTTTGTGATATTTTGGTCACATAAATGACATTGTGACATTTTGTGACATTTTTTTTCAGTGTACGTTCTTCTCCTTTCTCTATTATCTATCTTCATCTTTTTCCTTCTACGTATCTATTACCTTTTTCTTACCTTCATTTTCTCCTAATGTCCCTTTTTACGAACGATTAAACAGCTGCGTTGACGCCGCGATTTTAACGCATCGCCAACGCCAGTTGAATTTGGTCAGTGAGTAATACACTGTCCCATTTATACGAACCCATCAAACGCTCATAAAGATGGAATAACGTACTCATTGACCTATTCAACAACTAGCGTTAACGCCGCGTTTCTAACGCCAGCTGATTAGATAAAGATTCAACTAGCGTTAACGCCGCGTTTCCAACGCCAGCTGATTAGATAAATTAGCAATACATTGTTGAATCTATGAGACCCCTTCAAACGTTAGTATAGATGGAACAATGTACAACTTATCGACCTCTTTAATTAGCGTTAGCCTAGCGTTTCTAGCGTCGCCTTTTAAGCGCTCGTATAGATAGAATAATGTATTACTCATTGACCAATTCATCTAGCGTTAGCGTAGCGCTCCAAGAGCTGCGTTAACGCAATTTCTCGTAAATCATATGTTTTATCTATATCTTGATCCTACATCTCTTTCCCGTGGACGCTTTTGCATCATTTACCATCAATGTTTCATCAATCATTCCTTCTCTCTCTACATTTCTTTCACCCTTTTTACAAATTAAGATTTCTCTCTCTCTCTCTCTCTCTCTCTCTTCTCTCTCTCTCTCTCTCTCCTCTCTCTCTCTCTCTTTAATCTTATTTCTAAAAGCTTTTTCCTCCGATTTTTTCTCTTTCTTTCAATCTACAATAATATCTATCATCATTCTCTCGTCTCTCTCTCTTCTCTCTCTCTCTCTTCTCTTTTTATCTCTCTTCTTCTCTTCTCTCTCTCTCTCTCTCTCTCTCTCTCTCTCTCTCTCTCTCTCTCTCTCTCTTCTCTCTCTCATTTTTTCTAAGTTTCTACCTTTTCCTCTTCTAATTCTGTCCTACATTTTTCTATACCTTTCTCAAAGGTCCTTTTATCTTCTTCATCTAGTCTAATTTTCATCTTATCGTCCTTTATTTCTTCAGCTCTCCTTTTCTCTCTTCTGTCTTTTCCTATCATCGTATTTTTTTCCATTTTTGCTAAGTCTTTTTTTTCCTTCTTATTTTTATACGTCTTCATCACTTTCACAAATTTTTATTTCCCCAATTTCCCCCATTTCTACTTTACTAATTCGCATCATACTCTTTTATCCCTTTTCTTCCTCAATCTTCTTACCTTTTCCCCCCCTTTTTTACACCGTCTCACATTCTGTCTTTCTGTCTATCGACGACTTAAAAGGGTTCTGCTAAACTCTTGTCAAAACCTTGTTTAAATATTTTAAACTTTAATCTCGTTTCCGATTTTCTCGATCTAATATTTTGGAAAAAGATCTTTTCATTCACTTTGCTCTTCAAAAATGTTCTTTCAACATGAATTTATTATATATATATATTATATATATATATATATATATTATAATATATATATATATATATATATATATATATATATATATATATAATATATATTATATATATATATATATTATATATATTAAGGTGTTCAACGACTCGTCATACAATAGAATTATTCTATTTGTTTGTTATTTATAGGCTATTAAATTAATATAAGCTATTCTACGAGGTGCTAAACTCCTCTTAGTGAAGCCCCTCGTGAATAGTTGGTCTTTCCCGATTCGCCTGTGCCGACAACGGGAGGTGACACTGATACGACTCAGAATCGGCCACACTCATTACACGACATGAGGTACCCATGTGTGAAATGAGTGTGGCCGATTCTGAGTCGTATCAGTGTCACCTCCCGTTGTCGGTACAGGCGAATCGGGAGAGACCAACTATTCACGAGGGGCTTCACTAAGCGGAGTTTAGCACCCCGTAGAATAGCCTGATATTAATTATAGCCTATAAATAATAAATAAATTAAATAATTCCTATGTATGTCGACTTTTGAATCCCTATATATATATATATATATATATATATATATATATATATATATATATATATATATATATATATATATATATATATATATATATATATATATATATATATATATATAACAGGAAGGTTATATGGTGTGATAATATTATGTGGGTAGATCTGTCGCGAATAGTTAAGGAGTGAATTTCTTGAAAATGATACAAATTATGGTTGGTTAAAGCTCAAATATGTACATACATACTTGGAGATCACATACTACATATTATTCTGTCTTACTACGTATGCCAGTGCAAAGACCCAAGCATGTTTTCCAAGCTGCAACCTAATAGGTTACAACGACAAAAATGTCGAAGAACATTTACTTAACGCAAATATATAAGAAACATGGAGAAAATAATTTGAAACAATTAGTGGAGAAAAGAACATCTACTACCTAATATTTAAAGGCAAGTCTCACAACACTCTTGGATTCTGGATGTTTTCCGTATAATTTTTAAGCTTTGGTTTATCCTGTGGTTGTGAACCTGTATAGTGGTAACTAGTGTAGCGTGCAGAATAACTCGTAAATGGTCCAGAAATATAAAAAAAAATTCGCTGGGTTGCAATCAAGAGAGAGTGCAGGTCACACTCTCAGTCTACCTCTACCAATCGAACAGTATGGAAACGTATCGTCTAGGTACTGTCTGTCAACCAAACTAAAGTATGATGAAGCATCATTTTTCATGGACCATAGGTCAAGGTGAATGGCTAGTATAATGGCATCCATTAGTTCCGGTAGCTCGTGCTCCAAAAACTACCCATAAATTTGCCTGATTAAAGTGTCTAGCAAATACTCTGATCCTATCAGATAATCAGCAACGATACCGGCCCATACATTACTTGAAATGTTTGATGTTGTCTGCATTCTTTAAGAGCAAGAGGGATTCGTCGGTAATTGTGCTTAATGTGGTTATTCTTAATCGAAACTCTCAAAAACTTTGTCTTATCCATATACAGAACACATGAATGAAACTGTGGACAAACGCACTGTCATAGAAATCATTGACGAAAACGTAACCGTATTTGAAAATTGATGTCTGTGAGAGTCTGCACTTGATGTAAATGATATGGGTATAGTAGTTGCTCGAGACGAGTTCTTCATACATTCATATGCGAAACGCGTAAGACTTTGGATAGCATGCGAGTGCTAAGTCCAAAATGTTCATCAATGTTGTCTAGCCCATTCTTAAATACACTGGGTGTTTGAAAGTACATTGTGGTACCACAGTCAATGATTCAGCGTTTTTAAATACTTTGCTCCTAGATATGCTAGTGTATTGCTACAAACGTTCCCTTCGCCTGCCATCGCCAATATTTGGAAGTTTTGGCAAACAGCTGACGAGCTGAATTTGAATAACCGTTCGTTTGTCCAAAAATAAAATGTCTATCGAGCATTTCATCCGTTGAGTGCTCACCCCATTCTTTGGAATATTATTACTGCGAGTCTCAACTTAAAAGGTATAGACCACGATAATGATTGTTAACCATTACTATTTTCGTACTATACGTGATAATGATTTTACTTAGTCGTTTTTCATGTCAAGAATCTGCGTTGCAGCATTTACACAGAAAAATATTTATAGAGACTTTCCTCAAAGGTACAACGTGTCCTGTTCGTAGTTCAGTCGATAAAGCGCTGGGCTCGCATTCACTATACCCAAGAATCGAATTTGGTCGTCTCATTTGTGTGGGCTAATCACCTGCAGTCTGCACATTTTAAACCACTCGATTACTGAAACCAATGCTGTGGTAAAACCAGAAATGGCGAATCATGGCGAATGCCTCACGCTATGCTCCACTATAGGAATGAACAGAGAAAAAGCAGAGAGAGAGAGAGAGAGAGAGAGAGAGGAGAGAGAGAGAGAGAGAGAGAGAGAGAGAAGAGAGAGAGAGAGAGAGAGCAGAAGAGAGAGAGAGAGAGAGAGGTGCTCCTTCGAGAGTAACAGGAAGAGAACAGCTAGAAAGGTACATTGCCAAGCAACACATGATTAAAATATATCCTTTACAAGAAATTCTCTCTATATCTACCATCGATTGGTCTACTCACATAAAATAATCTCACCTTAGAACCAATTTTTCAATTCTCGATTTATTATTATTATTTTTATTATCTTATTATTATTATTATTAATTATATCGATATTATCCTTATGAGAATTGATAATTCTCTCGCTGTTATTATTATTATTTATTATTATATTAATATTATTAATATTATTATTATTATTATTATTATTCATTATTATTCTATTTATTATTATTATTATTATTATTATTATTATTATTATTATTATTATTATTATTATTATTATTATTATTATTATTATTATTATTATTATTATTATTATTATTATTATTGCAAGTTCTTTCTATTCTTCTAAATAATTATTTTCAGTAGAAAATTTATTAATGACTATTCTAAAAAAAAAAAGGTTCGAACGCAATTAATATTATAACGCAATTTTCGCCCTATATATATATTATTATTATATATATATAATTATATATATATATATATATATATATATATTATATATATTATATATATATTATATATATATAATATATATATATACTTCAGGCATGCTCACGGTTAACTAACTAACTATTTCTAATACAGCTAAAATAATGTTTACAAATATTAAATTTCAAAATATAAAAATATAAAAATAATTTCACATTTATTGTATTGTTTAAAAAATAATTTCAACGAAAAATAAAACAAAATCTTTCCTCAATTTGCAAGTACAACTATTATCAGGGATACACAAAGTGTAACATCAAAACACTCAACATTCAAAAAACATTCAAACAACCTCAATTCAGTTCGTTAAGTTTAGACATCATCCATAAGGAAGTTTATGAAAACGGAGATTAACAACCACCTAATATTGATAAAAACTATTTTAAAAAAGCTCTTAGCTATATGTACTACAGAAACCCCCTTTTAATAAAAATAATGAAACCTTCATACAAAAAGATGCCGTATGGATGGGATCCTCATTGGTCCCCACGTTTGCCGATTTCTATATGTCTCATGTTGAAAACCAAATTATGAATCAAAATAACATATTTAATCCGAAAACATTTGTCATATTTGAGAGTTCGAATAACTTAAAAAAATTTAATAGAGTGACTTACACAACTATCCGTGCTAAATTTTTCTTATGAAGATGTTAAAAATCACAAACGTTTCATTCCTAGATCTCTTGCTATGTTTTAAAAACGGTAGAGTCGAAAGAGAGGTAAATGTTAAAAGTACAAGTAAAGGTAAATACGCAAATTTGTTTTATAAATGGTAGAATAAAAAGAAAGGTAAATGTTAAAAGTACAGATAAAGGTTTATACACAAATTAAGATTCTAATATACCTGAAAGGTATAAATTATAAATTTTTTAAACCGTAATCCACAGAGCTTACAAAAACACCTCAACGTGGGAACTCTTTAATAAGGAAGGAAAAAGATTAACTAAAAACCTAATTAACAATTGTTACCCTCAAATAAAAAAAAAAAAACTTTATTAAAAAAACTATAAATGACATTCTTACTTCAAATAAAATTTCACTTGATAGGAAAGCAAGATAACTTTTTACCTTAAATCATTAAATTTGATAAACTTTACCAGAGAAGAGCAAAAATTAAAAATAATTGTCAAACAATATATTCAGCCGAGAAGATGGTCCTCATATTTTAGAGATACACAACTAACATTTTAAGAGCTAAAATTATGCAACACAGTGTAAATCCAGTAAAATATAGAACCATTACAAGATGGAGCACAAATACCCTCCTACGGTTAAAATTGCTAGTTCTTTTAAAATCTTATTTCCAAATTGGTAATTTCAACTATCTTCGTATGGCAAAATCCCTTATTACTAAAAAAAACTTAAGTCAGACATTAATGAGAAGTTTAATGAAATGAATGAGTTCTTGAATGTTTGTTTAACGTTCTGCATTTACGCCTATGTATCCCTTATAATAGTTGCATTTGCAAAATAATGTAAAATTTTTTTTATTTTTCCTTGAAATTATTTTTTGAACTTCACAATTAATGTTAAATTTTTTTCAATATTTTTATATTTTGAAATTTATTATTTTTAAACATTATTTTAGCAGCATCATAAATAGTTAGTTAACCGTGATCATGCCTGAAGTATACAGGCGAAATATTGGTATAATATTAAAGGGTCTAACTTCTTTATATTCCAGAATAGTCCTTAATAAATTTTCTTCTGAAAATAAAGAATTATTAAGAAGAACGGCTTAAGGATTTACTTGCAAAAATTCTGTTAAAATCGAAGAGGATTTAAATTTTATTATTATTATTATTATTATTATTATTATTATTATTATTATTATTATTATTATTATTATTATTATTATTATTATTATTATTATTATTATTATTATTATTATTATTATTATTAATTATTATTATTATTATTATTATTATTATTATTATTATTCTACTACTACTACTACTACTACTACTACTACTACTACTACTACTACTACTAATAATAATAATAATAATAATAATAATAATAATAATAATAATAATAATAATAATAATAATAATAATAATAATAATAATAATAAAAATAATAATAATAATAATAATAATAGTAATAAAAATAATAATAAAGATAATTTAATAAAGGTTCCCTTAAGCATTCTCGAAAGAATATTATTAGAATTTATTTTTAATTTTATTCAATATAATGGGTATTAAGTAACCAAAGGACACCCACACTTACACACCACATACATATATACCTACATACATGCATGCATGCATACAACATGTAAACACAGTGTTCATGTCTAAATTTATATATAATATATATATATATATATATATATATATATATATATATAATTATACTTACTAATATAATTATATATATATTTTTATATATATATTATATATATATATATAGATTATATATATATATATATATATA
>JABUQX010001420.1:20000-30000 GCA_015478945.1 Trachelipus rathkii
ATATATTATATATATAGTATATATATATATATATATATATATATTATAGAGTATATATATATAATATATATATATATATATATATATATTATATATATATATATATATATATATATATATATATAAGGGGTTCCAAGCACCCTTCCATGGATTTAAATAATTACCGAGTTTCAAAGCAGTGATATCGAAGCAGGAGATTAGAAAACTGTTCCGAGATGCCATCTTTTTCCGGGTAGGTGGATCGGACTAGTGGTTGAGCCTACTGCACATTGTCTAACGGCGACGCTGTTGTCGATGGTTCGAGTCCTGGCGCGAGTGAAATTTTTATTCTTCCTATTATTGCAAATTTGGCACAACAAGCATGTTGTGCCCATTTCGGCGTTGCTTTACTTTCGTTGGTTGCTCCTGTAACCCAAGAGCACCCAAGCAGAATGCCATGTAGCCCCAGCAGGTGTTCCAACCACCCTCCTGTACGATTTAAATAAGTACCGAGTTTTCAAAGCAGTGGGTATCGGAGCAAAGATTAGATAACTGTTTCGAAATGGTTCTTTTTTCTGGGAAGGAGGATCGGACTAGTGGTAGAGCTTTCCTGTGACATTGTCTAACGGCGACGCTGTTGTCATTGGTTCGAGTCTTGGCGCGAGTGAAATTTTTCTTTGGTCTTATTTTTGCAAAATTTGTTGGCAACAAGCATGTTGTGCCCTTTTCGGCGTTCTTTGACTTTGATTGGTTGCTCTTGTTACCCAGGAATACCCAAGCAGAATGCCATGTAGCCCAGAAGGTGTTCCAACCACCCTCCTGTCCAATTTAAATAAGTACTGTTTCAAAACAGTGATTTCGAAGCAATGCATAAGAAAATTGTTCCGAGATGCCATTTTTTCTGGGAAGGTGGATCGGACAAGTGGTAGAGGCTTCCTGTACACTTGTCTAGCGGCGACGCTGTTGTCGATGGTTCGAGTCTAGGCGCGAGTGAAATTATATTCGTGTCCTTATTATTGCAATTTGCCGCAACAAGCATGTCGTGCCCATTTTCGGCGTTCCCTTGACTTTTGATTGGGTTGCTCCTGAACCCAGGAGCACCCAAGCCGAATGCATGTAGCCAAAGCAGGTGTTCCAACCACCTTCCTGTCGATTAAATAAGTACTTAGTTTTCAAAAGCAGTGATATTCGGAGCAGTACATTAGAAAACTGTTCCGATATGTCTTCTTTTTCTGGAAAGGCGGAATAGACTAGTGGTAGAAGCTTCCTGTAGCAATTGTCTAACGGGCCGACGCTGTTGTCCGATGGTTCGAGTCCTGGCGCGAGGTGAATTTTTTCTTCGTCTTATTATTGCAAATTTGTCGCAACAAGCATGTTGTGCCCCCATTTCGGCTTTTCCTTGACTTTGGTTGGTTGCTCCTGTAACCCAAGGGCATCCAAGCAGAATGCCATGTAGCCACAGCAGGTGCTCCACCACCCTCCTGTCGATTTAAATAAGCACAGAGTTTCAAAGCAGTGATATCGAGCATTAGATTAGAAATCTGTTCCGAGATGCCTTCTTTTTTCTGGGAAGGCGGATATTAAATTAAATATTAAATTTCATTTTTATAAAAAAAAAAAAAAAAATTATAAAAATCCAGAGAATCTATAAAAACTATTTTCTAAATTGTTAAAATTCGTGACATCCCCTTATTAGCATTATGCTATCCTTATTATGCTTATTAGCATTTGGAAATTGTGCTTTTCCATGTGGTATGGCTTGAGAGATATGACGTATGATTCATCTATGACGTTGAGGATATTTATTGGCTATTTCAAAAAGATTTACCGCCTCTCCTCCCTGAAGATGTTCTATTTTATAGACTATATATATATATATATATATATATATAATATATATATATATATATAATATATATATATATATTATATATATATATATATATATATATATATATATATATATATATTATATATATATATATAATATATATATATAATAATATATATAATATATAATATTATATATATATATATATATATATATATATATATTATAGGCCAGCCTCTAGAAAGAGCCACATTCCATATCTCAAAAACTACAACAGCTACCCGGAAAGGAATACATTGCTTGAATCCTGGCAAAATTTTACCGAGGAACTGTAAAAAAAAAAAAAATAAAAAAAAAAAAAAAAAAAAAAAAAAAAAAAAATCATATCTCGAAAAACTACAAAAGCTACAGGGAAATGAAATACATTTTTTGGAATCCTTGTAAATTTTGGGTTCGGAAAATGTAAAAAAAAAAAAAAAAATTAAACAAAATTTCCTATTTATTTTGGGGGGTGACTTGGGACATAGTATAATATATATATTATTTGAAAGGTATTACACATTTTTCTTAGGGGGCTCGAGCCGACGGGGAACACAGGGGGGGACGTTTCCATAACCCCGTAGGGAGGGGCGGAGGAACCCCCGCGACACCCAAAATACCAAAGAGCGGGGGTTCCGGAGACCTCCCCGGAGGGGGGAATTAAGTCCTACCCCGTAGTTCCCGCAGGAGGCCGAGAGACCCCGACTCCTCCATCGGTGCGGTATACCCTTGGGGTATTCTTAGTTAAAAAAAGCAAATTTACATAGAAAGTCTATTTATTTTAAACGAGTAACCCAAGAAAAGGTCTCTAAATAGGCTCTCTAATAATCAATATTACTATAATTATTAACAATAATTTTTTTTAATTTTTTTTTTTTTTTACATTTTCCTATCCAAAATTTTACGAGGATTCCAAAATGTATTCTCTGTTTCGCTGTAGCTATTGTAGTTTTTTGAGTTTTTTTTTTTTTTTTTTTTTTTTTTTTAAAAATTAAAAACATTTCCGCAAACTAAAATTGGACCAGCATTCCAGCAATGTATTTCTTTTCCTGGTAGCTGTTGTAGTTTTTGAGATATGGATTGTGGCTCTTCTAGAGGCTGACCATATATATATATATATATATATATATATATATATATATATATATATATATACATATATATACTATAATATATATAATATATATATATATATATATATATATTATATATATTATATTATATATATATATATATATATATATATATATATATATATATATATATATTCCCACGCAAACGTAAATAATTATTTTATTCAGACTTCGGCTCCGGCTAAGGTTTCTACATTTGAAAATTGATGAGCACTTCTTTTGGATAATATATTTTTCACCTAAAAAAATATTTTCTTGAAAAAAAATTTATACCCAGAAAGCTCTAACTCTGGCTCCGGCTCCGGCCTCTGGCTCCGACTAAGGTTTCTGCACTATTTTAAAAATTGTGCCAGCACGCTCTCTCTCGCGCCACAATTTTTTCAATTAAAAATATTTTTTCCGAAAAAATTTCATACTTCGGCTCCCGCTCCGACTCCGGATTCCGAACTAAGGAATTTGCACTATTTGAAAATTATTCAGCACGTCTTCTGACAATATATTTTTCTCCTAAAAGTATTTAATGAAAAAAAATCATACCCAGGGTCCGGCAAAGGATCCGACTTTGGCTTCGGCTCCGGATCCGACTAACTTATTTGTTAATTATTCAACACGTCTTCTGGCAATAAATTTTTCACCTAAAAAATATTTATTGAAAAATTTCATACCTAGGATCCGGTTCCGACTGAGGCTTCAGATCCGGCTCCGGATGCAACCAAGGAATCTGCACTATTTTGAAAATTGTTCAGTAAGTCTTTTGACAATATATTTTCACTAAAATATATTTATTGAAAAAATGTTCAATACCCAGGCCGGTCCGGCTCGAACTTCGACTTTGGCTCCGATCCGACTAAGGTTTCTGCACTTATTTGAAAATTGTTCAGCCAGTCTTCTCTGGCAAAAAATTTTTTACCTAAAAAAATATTTTTTCGAAAATTTTCATACCCAGGATCCGGCTAAGGATCCGGTTCCAGATCCAGACTTTCGGCTTCGGCTCCGAATCCGACTAAGGTTTTCTGCACTTATTTTGAAAATTGTTCGGCACGTCTCTGACAATAAATTTTTCATCCAAAAAAATATTTCCCGAAAAGAATTCATGCCCAGGATCAGGCTCCGTATCCGGCTCCGGATACGACTCCGGTCCGACTAATGTTTCCTAACTATTTGAAAATTGTTCCAGCACGTCCTTCTCTATTACATTTTTCACCTAAAATATTCTTCTGAAAAAAATTCATACCCTAGATCCGGATTCGGATTTGATCCGGCTTCGACTTTGACTTCGGCTCCGGATACTACTAAGGTTTCTTGACTATTTGAACATTGTTCAGCACGTCTTCTGATTATAAAATTTTTCACCTGCAAAAAATATTTTCTCAAGAAAATTCATACCCGGATCGGATCCGGCTTCCGGCTCCGGCTCCGACTTAAGCTTCGGCTCCGGATTCGACTAAGGTTTCTGCACTATTTGAAAATTGTTTGGCACGCCTTCTGACAAAGTTTTTCACCAAAAAAAATATTTCCCGAAAAAATCATACCCAGGAATCGGCTTCCGGATACGGCTCCGGGATACGACTCTTGGCTTCGCTCCGATCTTGATATGTTTCTACACTATTTGAAACATTGTTCAGAACGTCTTCTTGAAATAAATTTTTCACCTCAAAAAATATTTTCTGAAGAAAATTCATACCCAGGATCCGGATCCGAATCCGGATCCGGCTCCGACTTCAGCTTTGGCTCCGGATCTGACTAAGGTTTCTGCAGTATTTGAAAATTGTTCGGCACGTCTTCTGACAAATTTTTCCCCAAAAAAAATTTCCCCGAAAAAAATTCATACCCAGGATCCGGCTCCGGATACGGCTCCGGATACGACTTCGGCTCCGGATCCGACTAATGTTTCTAGACTATTTGAACATTGCTCAGAACGTCTTCTTGAAATAAATTTTTCACCTCAAAAAATATTTTCTGAAGAAAATTCATACCCAGGATCCGGATCCGGCTGCGACTTCAGCTTCGGCTCCGGATCCGACTAAGGTTTCTGCACTATTTGAAAATTGTTCGGCACGTCTTCTGACAATAAATTTTTCACCAAAAAATATTTCCCGAAAAAAATTCATACCCAGGATCCGGCTCCGGATACGACTTCGGCTTCGGCTCCGGATCCGACTAATGTTTCTACACTATTTGAACATATTTTTCACCTAAAAAAATATTTTCTGAAGAAAATTCATACCCAGGATCCGGATCCGGCTCCGACTTCAGCTTCGGCTCCGGATCCGACTAAGGTTTCTGCACTATTTGAAAATTGTTCGGCACGTCTTCTGACAATAAATTTTTCACCAAAAAAATATTTCCCAAAAAAAAATTCATACCCAGGATCAGGCTCCGGATCCGGCTCCGGATATGGCTCCGGATCCGACTAATGCTTCTAGACTATTTGAACATTGTTCAGAACGTCTTCTTGAAATAAATTTTTCACCTCAAAAAATATTTTCTGAAGAAAATTCATACCCAGGATCCGGATCCGGATCCGGATCTGGCTCCGACTTCAGCTTTTGCTCCGGATTCGACTAAGGTTTCTGCACTATTTGAAAATTGTTTCGGCACCTTCTGACAAAGTTTTTCACCATAAAAAGATTTTCCCGAAAAAAATTCATACCCAGGATCCGGCTCCCCGGATGCGGCTCCGGATACGGCTCCGTCTAATGTTTCTAGACTATTTGAACATTGTTCAGCACGTCTTCTTGATATAAATTTTTCACCTCAAAAAATATTTTCTACAGAAAATTCTTACCCAGGATCCGGATCCGGCTCCGGCTCCGGCTCCGACTTCAGCTTCGGCTCCGGATTCGACTAAGGTTTCTGCACTATTTGAAAATTGTTCGGCATGCCTTCTGACAAAGTTTTTCACCAAAAAAATATTTCCCGAAAAAAATTCATACCCAGGATCCGGCTCCGGATACGGCTCCGGATACGACTTTGGCTTCGGCTCCGGATCCGACTAATGTTTCTACACTATTTGAACTTTGCTCAGCACGTCTTCTTGAAAATAAATTTTTCCCCCAAAAAAATATTTTCGAAAAAAATTTCATACCCAGGATCCGGATCCGGATCGGCTCTGACTTTCGGCTCCGACCGGCTCAATAGGTTTTGTGCACTATTTGAAAATTGTTCGGCACGTCTTCTGACAATAAATTTTTCATCAAAAAAATATTTTCCGAAAAAAATTCATACCCAGGATCCGGCTCCGGATCCAGCTCCGGATACGGCTCCGGACCCGACTAATGTTTCTACACTATTTGAAAATTGTTCAGCACGTCTTCTTCTATTACATTTTTCTAACCTAAAAAATATTTCTTGAAAAAATTCATACCCTATGATCCGGATTCGGATTTGGAACCGGCTTCGACTTTCGACTTCGGCTCCGGATACTACTAAGGTTTCTTGACTATTTGACATTGTTCAGCACGTCTTCTGATATAAATTTTTCACCTCAAAAAATATTTTCCTCAAGAAAATTATACCCAGGATCCGGATCCGGCTCCGGCTCCGGCTCCGACTTAAGCTTCGGCTCCGGATTCGACTAAGGTTTCTGCACTATTTGAAAATTGTTCGGCACGCCTTCTGACAAAAAGTTTTTCACCAAAAAATATTTCGAAAAAATTATAAACACCAAGGATCCGGCTCCGGATAACGGCTCCGGATACGACTTTGGCTTCGGCCTCCGGATCTGACTAATGTTTCTACACTATTTTTTTGAAAAAAAAGCATTGTTCAAGAACGTTTCTTAGAAATAAATTTTTTCACACTCAAAAAATATTTTTCTGAAAGAAAATTCATACCCAGGATCCGGATCCGAATCCGGATCCGGCTCCGACTTCAGCTTTGGCTCCGGATCTGACTAAGGTTTCTGCAGTATTTGAAAATTGTTCGGCACGTCTTCTGACAAATTTTTCCGCCAAAAAAAAATTTCCCCGAAAAAAATCATACCCAGGATCCGGCCCGGAATACGGCTTCCGGATACGAACTTCGGCTCCGGATGCCGACTAAGTTTCTAGACTATTTGACATTGCTCAAGCAACGTCTTTCTGAAATAATTTTCAGGCCTCAAAAAATATTTTTCTGAAGAAAATTTCATACCCAGGATCGCGATCCGGCTGCCGACTTCAGCTTCGGCTCCGGATCCGCTAAGGTTTCTGCAACTATTTGAATTGTTCGGCACGTCTTCTGACAATAAAATTTTTCACACCAAAAAAATATTCCCGAAAAAAAATTCATACCCAGGATCCGGCTCCCGATAACGACTTCGCTTCGGCTCCGGATCCGACTAATGTTTTTACACTATTTTGAACAATGATTTTCACCTAAAAAAATAATTTTCGGAAGAAATTCATACCCAGGATCCGGATCCGGCTTCCGACTTCAGCTTCGGTTTCGGATCCGACTAAGGTTTCTGCACTATTTGAAATTGTTTCGCACGTCTTCTGACAATAAATTTTTCAGCTAAAAAAATATTTTCTTAAAAAAAAATTCATACCAGGATCAGGCTCCGGATCCGGCTCGGAATATGGCTCTGGATTCCGACTAATTGCTTCCTTACGCACATTTGAATCATTGTTCCAGAACGTCTTCTTGAAATAAATTTTTCAACTCAAAAAAATATTTTTGAAGAAAATTCATACCCCAGGATCCGATCCGGATCCGGATCTGGCTCTGACTTCAGCTTTTGCTCCGGATTCGACTAAAGGTTCTGCACTATTTGAAATTGTTCGGCACGCCTTCTGACAAAGTTTTTCACCATAAAAAGATTTTCCCGAAAAAAATTCATACCCCAGGATCAGGCTCCGGATTCCGGCTCCGGATACGGCTCCGTCTAATGTTTCTGAACTATTTGAACATTGTTCAGGCACGTCTTTTGATATAAATTTTCACAAACTCAAAAAATATTTTCTAGCAGAAATTCTTACCGCAGGATCCGGATCCGGCTCCGGCTCGGCTCCGACTTCAGCTTCGGCTCCGGATTCGACTAAGGTTTCTGCACTATTGAAAATTGTTCGGCATGCCTTCTGACAAAGTTTTCAAACCAAAAAAATATTTCCCGAAAAACTTCAACAACCCAGGATCCCGGCTCCGGATACGGCTAAACGGATACGCTTTGGCTTCGGCTTCCGGATCCGACTAAATGTTTCTACCTATTTGAACTTTGCTCGCACGTCTTCTTGACAATAAATTTTGCTACACTAAAAAATATTTTCTGAAGAAAATTCCATACCCAGGATCCGGATCCGGATCCGGCTCTGACTTCGGCTCCGGATCCGGCTAAGGTTTGTGCACTATTTGAAATTTTTTCGGCACGTCTTCTGACAATAATTTTTCACCAAAAAAATTTTTCCCGAAAAAAATTATACCCAGGATCCGGCTCCGGATAAGGCTCCGGATACGACTTGGCTTCGGCTCCGGATCTGACTATGTTTCTACACTATTTGGAAAATTGTTGCAGCACGTTTCTGAAATTTAAATTTTTCACACTAAAAAAATATTTTCTTAAGAAAATTCACACCCGGATCCGGAATCACGGAAATCCGGATGCCGGAATCCGGCTCTGACTTCGCACTTCGGCTCCGGAATCCGGCTAAGGTTTGTGCACTATTTGAAATTGTTCGGCACGTCTTCTGACAATAAATTTTTTCCCAAAAAAATATTTCCTGAAAAAAATTCATACCAAGGTTCCGCTTTCCGGATCCGGCTCCGGATCTGGTTATGACTTCGGCTTCGGCTCCGGATCCCGCTAAGGTTTCTGCACTATTGATAATTTTCTTAAAAACTTATGCTTGCAATTTATTTTTCACCTAAAAAATATTTTTGGAAAAAAATTTTTAATGCACGGCTCCGGCTCTCGGCTCCGGCTCCTACACCGGCTCTGGCTCCGACTCGCTCCGGATCCGGCTCCGGATTCGACTAAGGATTCTGCACTAATTTTAAAAATTGTTTAGTACGTTTTCTGGCATAAATTTTTCATCTAAAAAATTATTTCTTGAAAAAATTTATACCCAAGATCTGGCTCCAGCACCGGCACCAGCACCAGCTCCGGCTCCGGATTCCGGTTCCGGCTCCGGCTCCGGTTTCGATTCCATTTATTTGACTGAGTAAAATCCGAAGAATGGGTGGTAGGTTGAGAATAGGAAAAAAAAATAGATTTTCTATAATTATAAATAAAACTTTTTTTTTAAACCTCTAACTGCGCCAACCTGGATTACAATTTTGACTGGAATTGAAATTTTTTAGTTCGACACCTCTCTAAATAAATTTCTGTATCTAAAAAAACATTAAGAATTTTTAAAAAATAATTTCACTATGATGTTCAGGAGGAATTTTTCTAATAATCTAGAAAATAAAAAAAAATGTGAAAATTTTGATTTTGACTTCAAAAAGTAGAGGGTCCGAGGATAAAGTCTCCCCTTAACGGCGTATGAACTTCAGGACCAAGGCCAATGGTTTCCAACTTTTTCCATGCCACAACCCCCTTTGTGTAAGAACAAAGTCCCCTGTACCCCCCCCCCCCGTAATATTTGCATAAAATGTCATTTTAATAGGGCAAAGAAAACACTTTAAAAGTATATTTTTCAGAATGAAATTCTAAATATAAACTATTTAATTAACATAAAATTCAAGAATGATTAGTGTATTTGCATCTGGTAACCGGCTTCGAAATTTCCTGCTGTGTTTTGTTAAAGCCAACCTCATATCATTCCCAACAATTAGTCTGCTTTTTACGTTTGTTTTGAAATAAAGAAACGTTGAAAATCCATTCTCGCTGAGGTATATAGAGGCAAATGGAAGAAACACTCGAAAGGCAATCATGGTTACATTTGGATATGTCTCTCTCTCCTCTCAAATTCTCTCTCTCTCTCTCTCTCTCTCTCTCTCTCTCTCTCTCTCTTCTCTCTCTCCTCTCTTCTCTCTCCTCTCTCTCACACACACACACACACACACACACACACACACACACACACACTGATTCAAA
>JABUQX010001420.1:37500-40000 GCA_015478945.1 Trachelipus rathkii
CGCTTCGACGACCACAAATCGGGTTCACCGACCTTAGAAACCCCTAATATATATATATATATATATATATATATATTATATAAATGTATGTATATATATAATATATATATATATATATATTATATATATATATATATATATTTATATATAATATATATATATATATATAATATATATATATATATATATATATATATATATATATATATATATTATATACTATATATATATATATATATATATATATATATATATATATATATATATATATATTAATATATATATTATATATATATAATATATATATATATATATATATATATATATATTATATATATATATATATAATATATATATATATATATATATATTATAATACAGGTGGGCACGATCCGTTACTCCGTTACTCCGTTACTTACAGAACTAGTTTTTTTGAGTAACGGAGTAATGGACTCGTTACTTTTTTCATGTAACTCACTGAATAAGTTCCGTTATTTTTTTCCTCCGTTACTTTTTAGTCCGTTACATTTTGGTTCGACTTTCTTTGAATGTTGATAGCCAAATGACCACACACGGTCAAGATAAAAAATCTTTTTATAATAATATATATATATATATAATATATATATAATATATATATAATATAATATTACTATGTAAATTAATTAAAAAAAAAAAAAAAAATAGTTAATATATATGTATATATTTTATTATATATATGCAAAGATATATAAGAAATAAAGGGAATCTGCATTAGAAAAATGAATAGGGATACTGCTTTCGTGAACTGATGAAATGAACGTGACTAGAGTGTGGTGGAAACACTTCGGAAATCTGCATAACATTGGCAAAAATGAAGAGGTGATCAGTGAATGTTGTGTGGTTTGATGGTGCAAGAAGGAATAGGTATTTTGGAAATGAGGTCATTAGTAAGGAGGAGGTAATAGGTAGAGCGAGAAAGTTGAAGAATGGTAAATTTGCAGGTATAGATTGATGGTGATTGATTGGATTTGGAAGTTGTGTAACAAAGCGTTTATGGAGGGTATAGTTTCGAGGGATTGGAGGAGAGCAGGAATATATAAAAGGTAAGGCAGATAAGGGTAACTGTAAGAATTATATGGGAATTAGTTTATTGAGTGTAGTAGGGAAGATATATACTGGTATTTTGGTCGACAGAGTGCGTCGAGTGACTGTAGGACTGATTGTGAAGAACAGGTGCGTTTAGAAATGGTAGAGGATGTGTGGATCAAATCTTTACAATGAAACAAATAGGTCAAGAAGAAGAAAAAATTGTATTTTGGTTTTCTGGATATGCAACAGGCGTATGATATGATTAAAAGGGAAGCTCTATGGAAGGTGTTATTGATATATGGTGTTGGTGGTAAGCTTCTGAATGGAATCAAAAGTGGAATCAATTTAGTTGAAAGTGATTGTTTTAATATTAATTGCCGAGTGAGGCAGGGATGTGTTAGGTCTTCTTGGTATTCAATTTGTAATGATGGGGTTATGCAGAATTAGAGGTGGGGTGGGCAGGGAATAGTGTTAGAATGATGGAGAATTTTTAAGAGAGTGGAGGGTGCCCTACCTATTATATGTGAATGATTTGGTTTTGTGCGGTGAATCTGAAGAGAGTTTGAGAGGATTGGTAGAGAGATTTGGCAGGGTATGTAAAAGATTTTTGAAGGTAACGTAGATAAGAGGAAGGTTATGGTTGTGAGTGAGGACGGTTCTCGGGTGAAGTTATGTTAGATGGTGAGCAGCTGGAACAAATGTCTGTTTAAATACTTAGTATATATATGTTGGATGAAAAGAGAACGGATGATGCAGAGTGTAGTTGGAGAGTTGTGAATGGCAGGAAGGTGGATGGTGCATTAAAAAATCGTTGGGATGTAAAGGGACTAAGTCTTTGGTTGCGTTAGGGTCTTAACATGAAGGTATGTTTTTTATCATAATGATAATTGATGAAAATTTATATCCATAAACCCAGTAAATTCCCAAGGTACCGTAATTAAATTGTTCATGGTTAAAAGCTAAAAAGTAACAGAGTAACGGCTTCGTTACTTTTCCTTTTAAAGAAAAGGAATAACGATAACGGAACTACTTTTTCCCAGTAACGGAGTAACGATAACGGAACTACTTTTTTGAGTAACGATGCCCACGCTCTGTATAATAATATATATATATTTATATATATATATATATATATATATATATATATATATTAATATATATATATATATATATATATATATATATAAATATATATATATATATATATATATATATATATATTATATATTATATATATATATATATTATATATATATATATTTTTAAATAAAAGGGGACGACTAAAACTGATTTCAATTCATAATTTGCTTCTAAGTTTTAACAAAAATTTTGTTTTAACTTTTATGAGAAATTGGAAAATGGGGGGAAAAGGGGGAGCCAAAAAATTAGACAATGAGAATAAAATGGGGGTAATGGGGGTAATGGGGGA
>JABUQX010001420.1:42500-46594 GCA_015478945.1 Trachelipus rathkii
AATCAGTCAGAATCAAAACGAATTCAATTGAGGCGAATCCAAATCAGTCAGAATCAAAACGAATTCAAGAGAAGCGAATCCAAATCAGTCAGAATCAAAACGAATTCAAGAGAAGCGAATCAAATCAGTCAGAATCAAAACGAATCCAAATCAGTCAGAATCAAAACGAATTCAAGAGAAGCGAATCAAATCAGTCAGAATCAAAACGAATTAAAGAGAAGCCAATCAAATCAGTCAGAATCAAAACGAATTCAAGTGAGGCGAATCCAAATCAGTCAGAATCAAAACGAATTCAAGAGAAGCGAATCAAATCAGTCAGAATCAAAACTAATTCAAGCGAGGCGAATCTAAATCAGTCAGAATCAAAACGAAATGAAGCAAGTAATTTGAACACGAAATTCGAGAAAATTTCTCTGAAAAATGAATATAGTAATAGTTTTTCCCTCTATTCATTATCAGTAGAATCTGAATCAATCCGATCAAACTCTTTATTTTGTATTTGTTGTTTACTTGCTTGTGTTTTTGTGACACAATTTTGCCCCAATTTTTTGGACTTCACAATTTATATTCTTGGCAATAAAACCAATTTGAACAAAACATATTGTTCTAAATAATTGCTATGATTCCGTAGTCTTAAACTAATTCGAGATTAAAGGGTAAGTCTATTTACGGTATATGTGACAAAAATTACATGACCACCTTATTACGAGTAATAAAAAATATTGGTTTGAACATCTTGAACATCTTTGATCCCAACAAGGCTGTTCAAAGTAGTATTCACACCATATAACTACAAAGTGTCCAGCTACACTTTTTGGATTTCTAAGTTAACTGAAAAGTCTGTGAATTTCTAGCAAAGTTACAGACAGCATTATCCATGTTTCTGACTTAATCTACAAACTGGGAGGATTTTGTAGACAAAAGTAGGCTATAGAAAAAGCAGAACGAGAGATTGTGAGCAGCGTTCGTGGCCACAATTTGGATATGGTTGACCATGGTGAATTTTCAATTACAGAATAATGTATAATACATGTATTTATAATACTACTACTACTACATCATCACATATCCATATATATATATATATATATATATATATATATATATACTATATATATATATATATAATATATATATATATATATATATATTATCAATTATAGCGAACAGTCGATTTCCATGAATTTAACATTAATATTTAAAATAATCTGAAACGAAGGAAAAAGGTAAAAAAAAAAATCAAGGGGAAATAACCCTAAAAAGAGTTAATATATATATATAATATATATATAATTATATATATATATATATATATATATTATATATATATATATATATAATATATATATATATATATATAATATATATATATATATATACTATATATATATATATACTATATATATATATATATATATATATATATATATATATATATATATAATATATATATATATATATATATATATATATATTATATATATATATATATTATATATATATATATAATAAATATATTTATATATATAGATATGGGTGTTTTTTTTTTAAATAAGGTATATATATATATATATATATATATATATATATATATATATATATATATATATATATATATATATACCGTATATATAATATTGCAAATAAATTTAAAAAAAAAAGATAGAAAGATATTTTTCGCTTACTTGTTAAGTTTTCTGACAAGTCCTTTTAGATGCCTAAAATCAGGCCTGTCCAAAGGGTCCTCGGCCCAACATCGGCGCATCATCTGCAGAACTTCCTCTTCAATGGCTTCGTCGTCAATGCTTGGCCTAAACGGAAGGTTTCCCGCATTTCTGACGTTTTCAACGATTTCTGTTTGGGCGGGAAAATTAGAAAATTGAATTTCGGCTTTTCACTGGGAAAATTTTTTTTTTTTTTTTTTTTTTTCATTTTAATATTGTAAAAGTTGCTTTTAAATAAAATTAGATTTATAATATTTTTAGCAAGTTTTACAAACGATACCTTAATGGATTCAATATATATATATATATATATATATATATATTATATATATATATATATATATATATATATATATATATATATATATATATATATATATATATATATATATATATATATATATATTCTATATATATTATATATAATATATATATATATATAATATATATATATATATATATGGTCAACCATTCTGATCCCTCTAATCAAGTAACGGTCTTATTCCTGAAAGGACCTAGCTTTGCATTTTGAGGTCAAAGGGGTGATAATATTTATTATGTTATTTATCGATGTATGTATGGACTTACTGTTTAGAAACTATGTGGTATTTTGTATCGATGGTGGTGCCTGACATATGGTACTACAAAAGGTGGTATGTACTGAACGTGAAATTGTTGTGCTTTGGGGTATATTTTTTTTTAAAGCAACCAGTTAAGGGCCGGCTTTATTTTGAGCTTAAGGCGGACCCCATTTTAGCTCTCTCTGCTCTCTCTTCGTCTCTCTCTCTCTCTCTCTCTCATCTCTTTATTTCTTCTCTCTCTCTCTCTCTTCGCCCCAAACTAGAAATGGACATAAAATTATTAATTTCTAGCCAATTTACACCAAACTGCAGGTTTTTCTGAACTCTAAAACGTCGATTTCGAGTGTTTTTTTGTCTGTAGTCATTTGTACTTGCATTTTTTGAGAACCTATGTTTTTTGAAATTTCGATTCAAAATCTACAATTTTTCTCGAAATGACTTCAAATTTGAAAGATTCATAGATGGGTTTATTACATACAAAATGTACTGATTAGAATTTTAATTTTTGACCCCAGATCTCAGCAATTTTAAATCCTTCTTTTTTAGGTTTTGAAATTGAAAAATTGCGATAATTTTTTTCCAAAAATGCAATCAGGATGAAATTTTCAAGGTTTTTGCAATCTGGGGAGATACACATTTTGTATTTAGATCATTTTTTTGTATTTGCAGTAGTAGTTTTGGATTTGCCCTTGAAACAAATTTTCAAAAATTTGGGATTTTTTTTTTTTTTTTTTTTTTTTTTTTTTGATTATGCAAAGAAAATTATCTAAGTAAAAAAGATGTACATCGCCCGATTGTATACGCCCTGAAAATTTGATGTTGATCGGATAAGTAGAAAAAAATATCAATATTTCACTTTTTCAAAAAAAAAAAAAAAAAAAAAAATAAAAAAAAATTGAAAAGTGAAATATTTCATTTTCAAAGGTAAAAAAAAAAAAAAGTAGGGTTTGAAATTCAACCAATGCTGAGATCTGGGGTCAAAAATCAAAATTATAATCCGTACATTTTGTAGGTAATGCACCCATCTATCTATAGTTCAAGCTTGAAGTCATTTCTGAAAAAAATTGTAGATTTTGAATAGGTATTTAAAAAAAAATAGGTTTTCAAAAAAGGCAAATACAAAAGAATTGACAACAGACAGAAAAACACTCGAAATCAACGTTTTAGAAGTCAGAAAAAACTACAGTTTGCTTTTTATTCGATCAAAATTGACTCAAAATTGAGAATTTTAAGCATTTTTAGGTGGGGCTAAATGGGGCTCGGTCACGAGCTCAAATTGGACCCTACCCTTAAACTCTATTGAAAGAGATTGAAAATCTTGATCCAATAGCAAAGGAGTTTCTTGCGCGATACTAATAAAAAAAATGTATAACCGTTTACTCTGCGGACATATACACCAATAGTTTTCATTTTCGGTACATGTGGGCTTTTGCTGTATTAATATCACTATAAAGAAGTCCGAGGCTTTTGACAGGGTCCCTGGTTTCTAAGCCCCCATCGGGATTCCTCCTTCAGTTTTCTCACTCTTGTCTAGTTTTCTTTCAAATCTTTCTTAGTTAAGAGTTGTTCTCTGATCAACTCTACCAACCTTCCTTCTCAATAATGGTGGATCTTCGTCTTATATCACCTCATCTCTTTCCCTACTTTCACTTTTTGATCATCTCATAAGCTCTTGCAGCCCTATCACACACACACACACACACACACACACACACACACACACACACAAGTCACAACACACACACACACACACAGCACACTCACTACACAACATCAACACACACACACA
>JABUQX010001421.1:2500-5000 GCA_015478945.1 Trachelipus rathkii
AATTGAAAAGCCACGGTGACATTCCACATCCCCCTGCCTCAATCCTCTCACCCCCCCAAACATCTCACTCTCCCCTCCTAACACTCTCAAACACATTCTACTATTCCTATAAAAGGCCCTAGATACCGGGGTTAGCGCGATAATTTGCGCCCGCGCACCGTCCATTTTCCTCCAACACCCCTCACCAGTTCGCCCCGCCTCTTCTCACTCTATCATATGCTATTCTCTAATCTGAAAAAAACACCGCATACACTTTGCCCTTTCATAATATAGTGACTTTTCTCCACAAGCATCTTGTAGTGTAAAACACCGTTGTCCCACGACGACCCTCTCTTCCTCGCGCTAAATTCCTGCGCTTGTCTGCGCGCGCATGTCTGCGCCGCTGCCGTTAAAACTCTCACCTCTCTCAATCAGTATTCTGAACATACACTTCCTACACACTTAAAAAGGCATATACGCTCTATAATTCCGCAACATTCCTCGCTGATCGCGCCCTTCCCTGTATACAGGGGAAGCCAAACAACCATGCCTGCCCAAATCCGTGGTTACCTGGCAACCACTCCTGCGCAACATTATATTGAAATGAACGCATAATACAGCCATTCCTCGACGGCCTCTATACCTCCCTTGCTTGCAAGCATTCCATTCGTCACACATCGCAAGCCTGCGGACTTCCTTTGTTTTTTCGCTTTATTTCTACAGGCTTGCCTAAATAATTCCTCGCATTTGTATTTTCATGCCTCGCCCTCCTGCCCGCCAGTTCATTCCGCGCCACGTCTCACCTCTTCGCCAAATGCTTCCTCCCCTCTCCCACGACGCACTTCATTAATAATGCCCCCACTAAAATATGACTCCCCACTCTTCCGTCACCGGCTTTTCTCTCTCTCTAGTGCGCCTCCGCCATGCTCCGTTGCACTATAATCCCTCTCCCCAGCCCCCTTGCTTTTTGCCTTTTTCTATTCAGTTCGTTTCCAGGACAAGTCTTAGCTTCCGATTCAATTTCGTGCACTTTCCTACACACTGCAATGCTTTTGCTCTTCTCTTCGTCCTCTCCACCGCCCTGCTTTGCTTCTACTTCTAAAAACCCTTCTATATCCCTCCGGCGCTTCCTCTCTCCTACTTCCACCGCACCTATCAGCATATAGCCTCGCTTTTTCTTTTCACCACCTCGCCTTCAACCATCCTCGATTCCACGCATTCACTCCCTGTTCCTTGCTGCTTGCACGCACCTTTTTTACTCCCACATACCGCCTTCTTAGCCTCTTCACATACTGCCTCTTTAAATCTCCTCCACTCCCCTCGCACTCCGACATTCCTGGTCCGCTCTCACGTCTCTCCACCTATCCTCCATACTCCTCCTAAACTCCCTCTTACACACTGCCTCCTCCAATTTTTCCACCTTTATCACTTCACTTCAACTCTCCTCTTTTCTCCCCTATCCCTAACCATCACCTCTCCTCCCCCTTAACCTAGCAACCACCAAATATTGATCCGATATCCCCCTCCCCGCCCCTCTAAATACATTTACACTACAATGCTGCCTTATCCTTCCGCTTTACACAGTCACATAATCCATTACCGCGCCTCCGCCCCGTTATCTACTCTCCATGTATAGACTTATATTGCTCACTGTTTTTTGAAGCGGCAAGTATTACCGCACTATCAGTTCTTCTTTCAGCACACAACGTCTAAGCAGACTTTCACTCGCATTAACATTCTGCTCCCCTCCCCAATGGTCCTGATTATTCTTCCCCACCCCCTCAGCCTTCCCACTCCTGCATCAAATCTGCGCGCAATAGACAATTTTGAATCAATTTACCCAAACTTTCGCAACGACTCCACTCAACTCACTCGCAAAATCTCTCTCCGCTCTCCCTCGCTCCATTCACCTGGGTGCATATACACATTTAAAACCGCACCTTCCCAAGATTTCACTTCTCACGCCACATTATTCCGTGGAACTCACCTTGACTACAACAGCCTTACCTTATCCACATCCTCTTTCCATAACTATTCCCACCCCTTCCTTCGCCCTCACTCTCTCGTCACCCCTGATATCACCCCCTTGTATTTTCCAAAGTCGCACCTCCCTCTTTCCCTTGCACTTTAGTTTCATTATCCCAGACATCCAACGCTTTTTTCTTCAAACATTAACCGCCACTTCGCTCCCTCTGTCAAATCCTGCGTTTACCCCCCTCACGTTCATACATCCCACTCTAATTACCTCCCTCCCCCCATCTTTTCCCGTTCTCCTAGTATATATACTCGCTCAAGCGCTGTACGCTTTTGTGGGACCCCCCTAGGCACTTCCCAACCAGCTAAGGCGACCACCGTCACGTAAATGTAATCCCAAAAAATAAATGTTGGCCTAGTTTTTATCTATGTATTTATCTATTTATGCTATCTTATTATCTATTAAAGTCCTAAATTACTATTAAAAAATTCTTTAAGTCCCCACGATGTAATAGCTAATAAAATTTACATGGTTTGTTAAAAGTAC
>JABUQX010001421.1:10000-35749 GCA_015478945.1 Trachelipus rathkii
TTCGTAATTAAGTAATATTATATACTATATATTTTTTTGAAGATAGACTTTAGATAATTAATTATTATTTATTATATATTATATTATTATATATTATTATTATTTTATTATACATTTTAATTATCCATTTATATTATATATTAATAATTTCTCATTATTATTATTTAATTTATAATATATTTAAATTCTGCTTGAATATTATCTACAAATATAATTTCAAGTACTATGTATAAGTAGCCTTTCGAATTATAGTTTATATTATCTTATATTATTTTAATTTTTAATTTTATTCATAATTGATAATATTATTTTTTGTTTGATTAATATTTTTCAAATTTTTTTTTAAATAGTTATTTAATTATTGTACATATACAATTAATTTAAAAATTATTATTTATTTAATTGTATTATTTATAATTTTATTTTTTTTTAATTATATATTATTTATAGTATAATATTATTATTTTATTTATATTTGATTATGTAATCTATTAACTAACATATATATTATATAAGTTATATATTATATTATAACTTATATTATATAATTAATCCTGCAACTTACGTCAAGTAATCATGAAATGTTTAATATTTATAAATTTATTATATCATATCAACATAAAAGTGTAATTATATTTTGTATATTTTTAATGTCTTTATATATATATATTTAATATACTTATAATAACTCACATTTTCTACACAAATTATATATTATTAACACCATACGTTAAGATTACTAACAAGTATGTTATATATTGATATATATATATAGGAGTAATATAGCTCTCTCAATTGAATTAATATAACTAATTATACTTAATTTTAATATCTAGTATATATAATATAGTTGATGTTATTATCTTATTTAAGTTTTTTTTTTTTTGTATTAATAGTATATGGCTGTATTGAGATGAGGAGTTTATAATAATATTATTATACATAATGCGAAAGAAAGTTTACTCAGTCAGCGTATTCAACATATTATGATGAATATTTAATTATTTATAGTATCATTGATATCTCAGTTTAAAATTATAACTGTAGTCTCAATATTTATGAATTAGACCTTTCTACTCGGTTTTCTTTCAGAAGTCAAATATCAGTTTATTATATATTATTTTATAATTAATATTATATTGATTTTAATTAATTATGATTAATTATTTTTAATTAATATTATTATTTATTATATTATAATTATAAGTATTATATTATTATTATATTATATATATTATATAATTAATAATATAATATATATTATATAATATATATATATATAATTCATATATAATGTATATATATATATATATATATATTATATATAATATATATGATAATATATATTATATTATATGATACATTATATTATGTATATATTATATTAATTAATATATATATATATTAATATATATATATAATATATAGATAATAATATATATATATTAATTTATATATTAATATAATATATATATATTTATAATATATATATATAATATTTAATAATTAATATATATATATTAAATAATTATATATAATATATATATATATATATTAATATATATACTATATTAATTATGAACCGGATAATAAGGGTGTGTTACCGGTCCGAGTCTCATATAATGCGCTTACGTCAGTTTATATCTTAAGTGTGAGGTATTCAGGAATATCAATGAAAACATTTATCCTTAATTATTTTTAAATTACACAACACACAAATCTCCAATGATAATTATATATTAATCCAAATAATTTAAAAGTAAATCTAACTCTCTATTCAAACTTATATCTAAATAATATATATACGTAACATAAAATAATATCTCAATCATTAATAAATATCTTGCACCTTTAATTTAAAAAGTACGTGAT
This sequence comes from Trachelipus rathkii, assembly GCA_015478945.1. Classification (NCBI taxonomy): domain Eukaryota; kingdom Metazoa; phylum Arthropoda; class Malacostraca; order Isopoda; family Trachelipodidae; genus Trachelipus; species Trachelipus rathkii. The sequence goes on from JABUQX010001421.1 coordinate 11,873, forward strand.
AAGCCAGTAATTTTACTACAACTAACAAATAATTCCATCTATAATATATCTTTGCATACCTTATAATTTTAAAGTCCTATAGTATACATATATATACTGTATTTTGCTAATTTGACTAGTATATTTCACAAATATATGGGCTATTGTAAGAGGATCACTCAAGATCAGAGAGTCTAATGTTTCGCTGTAACAGAAAGTATTTATATTATACTCTAAAAACAGCTATGTAGAAGCAATATCCTTATTTACTAACAAGTATAAACTTAATTTTGAATATCTCTATTTTTTACCCTCACAGCTGAATTCATCCCCTACTCTTAGGTGTGTTTTATATGATGCTTTCATATCTCTCTCTTTTGGCTTAACGCCGTCGAATTTCTCTTTGGAGTGTCTCACAGCCATGTATTCCAATTTTTTTTTGTTATCCTCATACCTCATATACGCAATTGAGCAATCATCTAGATGGATCACAGCTTTATCTCGCACGCGCGTTCAACTCAAATATAGTTTTGTGCTCAAACAGAATTACTGAACCAAGATAGTTTGCATACATTTAATTCTGGCTGTATTGCACAATCTCTATGTCCCTCAAAAGAGTCCTCCAACAGGACTCCAAGCATTTGGTTCTTATTGCAATATCAAAGGACTCTCCATACGTCAGAATTCCAAACAGAGATTCTACTCTATTCTCGCATCTCTCATAATAGTATCGCTCGTTGTGTAACGCCATATCGTAAGTATCCCTATCTACCGGTCCGACCACATAGGTCTCCACTCAATTCACGGTGAACATCAATATACTCCGATATATATATCATCCTATTAATAAACTTCTACTTCATCAAATGTTCGCTCTCCACACTCAATACATCACCTGGATACCTCAGAGCACCAAGCAAACCTTCCACATTATAGATTTGTATATATCTGCCAATACGTTATCTCTGAATTTTCTCGTTTACCCAAATTTCTCCCGTATTCACACCTTTTTCATTGGGAGTTTACTTGGTGTTTTATTAAATCCCTAAACCAATCTTAATTATACTATAAAATCCTCCCCTTTCATATGAATATGCAGATCGACAATCTTTAAAATAATGATAATAATAATAAAAATAATTACTCTCAAGATTAAATCAACCTATTGGTAAATAAGATAAAATAAATAATAATTCTGACTCACAGATACAAAAATATTATTAGGCTTTTCGGCACTCAAAAAAAAAATATTGTTTTTTACTACTACTGTTTACAGGGTGTTTTATAGTGAATTACGGCATCACTTTTAGCTTCTCTCTCGCCAAATACTTTCGACATATTTGCACTTCTCAATAAGACCATGTTGCTTACTAGCAACACCTACGCACTTTTTTGAATGACGCCCGCATCAGCGCATCCAAATACCAATATACATAAGTTTTGTCAATTTCTATTGTTTCTCTCCCGAGGATGTCGCACTCAAATTACGAGAAGCCACCCAATTATACTCTGGCCCAATGGGTGTCTCGCGGTTCGCGGTACCCAATATGCGTTTTAATAATTGTTAAAGTGGGGGTTCAGGTAAATCAAGAAAACTTTGTCCATTATTATAATTAGACACACAGCACACAGAATTCGCAAAATGAATAAGTGATATTCATTATGTAAATCGCAAAATATTTAAAAGAATCCTAACTCTCTATCTAAACCTATTCTAAAAATATATTACGTAACAAAAAGATATGTAGAGACATTAATAAAATGAGATCTTGGCACGATTAAGTTAAAGAGAAAGGTACGGAGACGTTTAGCCAGCTTAGTTTTACAACAACAAAATTTCATCAATAAATATTTTGCCACCTTAAATTTAAGCAGTGACATTAAATTAAACAGTATTTTGCACACAAACTACCACTACGGATTCCGATCCGATACATTATGTAAACGTCATCAATAAAGAGCAATGTTTCTACTTAACGAAAGTTATTATATTACATTAATAAAAAGCTCTAAAGGAAACCGTAGTTTACTACGTAAACTTTTGTGTATCGGTTTACCGCTTCCAAGTCTTTCATTGTAGGGAGTGCATAATAATCGGCACCCTTCCAGAATTTCATCTTTGTGGTGCCACACCCTGAAGCTCCACCAATAACTTTTGGCTCCGCCACCAGCTTTGCGACGGATCCACAACAGGTTGAGTGCAACCGTTGCCGCACCAGGTTCCAATCGGATTTGCACACCTGCTTTCCATTACGATGAGGTCTCCAACAGGACTCCATTTGAAAGTCTGCAAGCAGAGACTCCATTACTAGATTGCAACAGTCTCCAATATGGATCCATACGGTTGGGACAGCGAAGTTCCTACACAGCTCCGCACGTGCGAGGGTCCCAATCACGGGACGACGAATAAGCTCCACTATAATCTCCATATATTAGAAGTCACTTCATCAAAATTTCGCTCAAAGTTCCATCCCATTACTATCATATCTTATCCAGTGTGTTAAAGCACCCAAGCACTCCTGAATCGCATTGAGAAGATTGGCAAATGTAATCTGAATTATGTCGTTCCCGAAATATTCTGCCGAATCCACAGAGAGAACGAGTGTTCTTGGGAAGTGATTACGTTGCGATTTATGAGAACGAAAACTTATTACAATAATACGAGCTAATAGCATATAATGAGATATTAGATGAGTTAGATTACGAGAAGATTGAGTAGTAATTAGATTATAGAGAGAGATTTGATATTATAGTAAGCGAGAGATAGGATGATAGATAGATAATATGAAGATGGTATATATATAATAGTACTCCCTCTCTATTATTAATTGATTTTTATTTAACCTAATAATATATAAGGTAATAAATCAGTAATTATGTAGTAATGTGTCATATTCGAGGACGGATAAGGAGAGGAGAGAGAGTATGAGGAGTAAACAGAGAGCTTAACTAATAGAAGAGTGAGGCAGGGATAATAGAGTAATATATAGTAAGTAGTGAGAATGAGAGAGAGAGGATATACGATGAGAGAGAGAGAGTAAGAGAGAGAGAGAGAGATATAGAGATGAGATATTTATATGAGATATGAGATGAGAGAGTAGGCTGAGAGACTAATTAATAGTTGAGATATTCATAATAAGGATTACTCTATTTTACATAATAAGGTAGTATTCAATTAGTCTCTCTCGCTAAATAAGAATATTAAATAGGAGATGTAAGTCGCTTAAGGTAATACAAGCAATTATTCTCGACTTTTCTTATAATTTCACTAACTTTCTATTATAATTATATTATATATATTATTTATAATATAATTAATAATTATATTATTATATATATTAACTTAATATATTATATATAATATATATATATTAGATTCTATATACTATTAATATATAATATATTATATTATATATATATATATATTAATATATATATATATATATACCTTAATATATTATATATAATTTATAATATATATATATATAATTTATATATAATATTACTATTATATATGTACTTGTGAATGATAAAATTTCTGAAACATACTTTATGTAATTAATCATTCCTTTCAGCTATATGTGAGATTAACTAGATATGCATGAGGAACATACCTAATTCATCATTTTTATCTCGCTATTGATATGCGAAAGTTTATATGTTAATTTCTGCCATACCAAACACGACCTGCAATCGCGTCGGGGATGTGCTGCTGAGGATTGCATAATATATAATATTATATATATACTATATAATATATATATAAGTATATGATTAATATATATATATTATATATAATAATATTAGATATATTATATATTATAATTTATATATAAATATATATATATTATATATTATATATATAAATATATATATATATACTATGTAATATATATATATATATATTAATATAATGTATTTTTATATATTTATCTTATATATTATTATTATATATATTATTAATATTAATTATATATAATATTAATATAGATATTTGTAAGTTAATAAATCCTAATATAGGTATCATGACTGTGTAAATATGTACTGTATAAGAAATAAGTTGTTATGATTTCCTGAAGATGCTAGTAGTAAGATGAGTTTTTTTTTAGTAGTTACCTATTTTTTCACACTGCTTAAAATTAAAACACTTTTCATATCTCTCTATCTTATATTATATATATGATTAACCATCATTACTATAATATAAATTATTATTATATATATTAATATATTATATATATATATCTTATGATATATATAATATATATATAATATTAATATATATATATATATCATTTAACCTATATATTATATATATATATATATATATATAATATATATATACTTAATATATATATAATATATATAATATATAACTAATATATATTATATAATATATATATATATATATATATATACATTATATATATGTATATATGTATTAATATATATTTATTAATGTTTAACCACCATCTACACGGTGACATGTTCCCTTTTTCTAGGAGGGGGCAGAACTATTATATATATATTATTATATATATATATAATATATATATATATATATTAATAATAATATTAACTATTTTAATATATATAGTATATATTATTATATATATAGTAATATATAATTATTAATAATACCGTATATATAATATATTATATATAATTATACTTTATATTATTTATTATTATATATAATATATATATATATATAGTATATTATTTATATTTAATTATTATATATGAATCTCTTGATATTAATTATTATATGAAAAGAAATAATAGATGTAAATAATATATAGATATTTATATAAGTATTAGTATATATATATATACTAGCTACTCTATGTATATATATATATATATAGTACTATATCATATATATATATATATATAGTATATATATATATAATATATAACTCATATATAGTATATATTATTTATATAATATATATATATATCTTATTATTATTATTATATATACTATATTATTATATATAATTATCTATATATTATCACTATCATTATATATATTATTGTCTCACGGTTTTATTATATAAGTTGTGATCAAATTGAATTTATATCTAGGGGCTTTGTACATTTTACCTATTATATGATGCTAAGATCAAGATTTATCTACAGCATAAAATAATAAAAAAAGTTAACTATTTCAAATACCTATTTATGTATCTTAATGTTCTCTATATATATGTGTTATATCATTTGCATCAATTGTCGCCAAAAGATTATGTCGATGTATTTTCTCATGGTAATAGTTTTTATTAAATGATTATACTTATTTCAAGATCAGAGAAGAGAAACTGAGAGGACTTTATAAAAAAATAATTATATTAATCAATTTAATATCATCTCTTTATAATGTGTCATCTCAAGGAGAGGCAGTATATATATTGCACAATATAGAATAGATAGAAAAGAAATACTCATTTATAATCTTAGCTAATTAATACTGTAGCTGATGACCCCTTGAGGCACCAGTAATCGTTTAACATTATTTTTATTCGTTATTTTCAACGGTGGGGAAAGTTTTCTATTGACCCTTGGAAAAAATGTGGGTGTATAAAAAATATTCTACATAGATATATAGCTACATAATTTATCAAATTATGTAAATTATAACATTGTCTTTATACAGTACACTAGATACACTATATTGATTAAACGTAAATTTATTACAATTATTACTATGAGTTTGTAGAGTTGGATTTACTAAGGGTTTAATTTTTTTGTATGAATTCAGTCAGGCAGTGAGAAATGACCGAATAATCTTGTCATCTTTAATTTAATTATTTTAACTTATTATTATAATAATGGTTCCATATACCGTATATTAATTACTAATGTTTTAATAATATTTATCCTTAATTATTTATTTAGCCAAAAATATAGCATAATATTGAGACAAAAACAAGATGAAAAATATAAATAATTACATACGTTGATCACCCTACAACCACTGTCAATAATTATAATTAACAATATATTTAAATTATACAACATTCTGATATAGATACAGATGCCAAGCATTAAATAGTCTGCTCTCTAATAATATCCGCACTTAAACATATGAACTTAAAAGAAAAAGGAAAAATAAAGAAATAGAAGAACGAAAAAATAATAATAACCCATTCCTATATAACATCTCGTATTTTCATTTTGCTAAGAAAAAAAAAAAAACAAATTGCCTTTGTTTAGCCGTTTGGCTCTTCTCTAACAAAATAGATTGGACAGTTTAGTTTTAGTCCCATGGCTTCCTAACAAATGTTTTTTCATACCTGTCTTCATATGGAGTTTAGCTGTTTGACTTATGCTTCCTGATTACATATATGGAATAAAGATACGTACAAGTTAAGGAAGAACGTAAGACTGTCAGCATAGTCTCTATTCGACACAAAGATCCAATATCAAAATTTCTATTTGAAACAATATTAATTTGTATTTCAGAATCAAATCTCCCAAAATCTTGCGAAGTTACATTTAAATGGATAACTTTGATATCTATGAATGACAAGATTCGAAACTGAAATCGGTGTAGGAGTCAAAAAAATTTTTGAGGCGGAGCCAGAACAGAGTTGAATTGAATGAGCGGAATTGAATCTGGACAATTATAATATGATAGATCAGAATCGGCAATTTTCCCGAAGCAAAATTGTTTGCTCCGCAGTCCTTTTGAAATTGAAATTAATTACATTGTTTTAACCAAAGGGGCATAGTTCACGTGCTTGAAAATTCTATCGACATGTTCATTGACAAGTCTATAAAAATATATGAAGGTAAATATTTAACTTAAATTTTTTTTTATTAATGTCATTCATATCAGCTTTGAGATAGAGGGAAACTTTATTGATCACTATAAAGTTGGTATAACTTTATATTACAACTTACATAATTTAAACAAGGATTGAAAAACAATATTAAGATTTTTTGTTTCTGTAAATATAAATATTAGCAAAGACCTGGTATATTCTAACTCTTCTCATATTGTTGCAAACAAAAGGGTGCTTCTCTAAATTCTACGCAATTGAAACGAAAGTCAAAAGACAACGCATTAAAATCCGCATATTGTTTCTTAATAGACCAATAACATATATGTAATATGACATCTATACTAGCTTCTATTGCTACTCTAAATCTAGTAATTGAAACTAAGCAGATATGATTTTATAATCAATAATATTACTTATAGCTATAAATTTTATATATATATATATATTAATTGCATATACGAGTATACATAAATAAAATTGAATACATACATATACTATATATATATATATATATATATATAATATGACCTTTTATTTGTCAATATATATATTATACTATATATATATTATATATAGTACTACATATATATATTAAGCTACTACTATATATTATTAATAGTATATAATATACGTAAAAGCTTCGTTATCATATGTTTGAAAATGCTCAAAATGCCTCAAAAATAAAATTTAAATCTCTTAATAGAAAATTTTCTTGACTAATACACTATGTTCATCACTAATTAATTCATTTACATATCCGAGCACACGACATATTAAGCTATGATTTAAGTGATCACATCACAAACAACAAACTATTAAAGTTAAAAAAAATAATCCCACTTGCTAATCTATGTACCAAAATCCGATCGGCTGATAATGTTCACTGCGTCTGTTCACGCGGCTAAAACTATGTTCTTACAAACACACATACGAACGAAAACAGATCTCAATCTGCACAAATGCCATATATATTATACAATATATTTATATACAGTATATATAGTATATATAATATAGTATTGGGACGAGTGTATATAGTGACTCTCGATATATAAACTTAGATGTGGATATATATTAGAGTATATATTATATTTATAGTATAGTAAGTATATTATGAGTTATATTTATTTTATACGGGTATTTTATTTTCTTACTCAAAGAGAAGAAAAAAAGAAATAATATCTGTATAGTATTGGTAAAATTGTAATACACGCAGTTGGTGGAGATAGCCTGGAGCGTTAAACATTTTATAATTTTTAAGATTTTAATCTGTTCTATGTGAGTTAGTGAATATGTATATTCTGTATAGTCAGCACCCATACTAAAAAGTTCTCTTCTTCTATTGAAGAAGGTGGTGACATAAGTAGCTATGTTGCAAAATAATGCTTAATAATGGAATGTGTTTCTTTGACTTTCCACCATTAGAAATTTCCACTGGAAGAGTGCAGTTTATGATCTAATTTATTAAATAGTAAAGACACACTTTCTTTGGTAATTGGAATTTCAATATATATAATGTGGAATTAATAGTAACGAGAGTAAAAAGATTGGAGATATTTGGAGACCTTCACATCTAAGCTTATAAAAAGATAAGCTTAGCACAATTATAGGGAAAGCCTGAAGAAGGGGGAATCAATCAGTTTTTTGAATGAACATAGTGGGGTTGTCGAAGAAAGAGATGCGCGAAAGGTGTCCGGAAAGGTGGGGCAAAGCAATAAAAATACCGATATATATATAAAGGTAAAAAAGATGCAGGAAGCTGTAATTAATTAAGAAGGCCAATTTCACTGATTGAAACCATCTTGACGAAATATACGCCAAGAAGTATTGTGAGAGTGGAGTAGAGAAGAAGGGTAGATGCCGAGAACTCGCGAAGAGCAGTAACGGGGTAAAAGAAGAGGACGAAGGGAATAACGACGAAACCTCTTATTTTCACACTTGGAAAGAATGGTCCCCTCGGAGAAAGAATGCCCCTGGAATATTGGCAAAGTTAGATTTCCTCTTTTGAAAGCCTTCATTCTGGATCTTTCTATAAGGCATTTTTGAAATTTCTGGGGGCCTTAAAGGGTGTGAAAAAGTCTCTGGAGAGCTTATGGAGCGGAAAAATTAAATGGGTGTTGAAGGGTTAGATTTAACAAGAAGGGCAATAGATAAAGTTAATGTATGAAGAAAATGCAGTTTGTAATTGGTTTAGAACTGAGTGTCGAGAACGTATAGTTATGGAATTTTTGTACTGTTAGTTGTGAAAAAGTACATTCTAGGGGAAGTTGAAACGTCCACCCACGCTGGGGGTAACAGTTGTTCTACACTTTTCCCGCATTCCTAATCTAATCGCCACCAACTTTCGAATCGTCTCCGCTCTCGATCCTCCAAAATGGCCAGCTCGTCGGCATATGTCATTATGCCCCCTTTCCAAATTCTTCTCCTATTCTTGTCTTTCAAAACTTTCCGTATCCCACGCTCGTTTTAATATTATATTTTTCAACACGTTTGGAGATATTAGAGTGATATAAAACAAGTGGCGATGAGAAACAAAGCTGATAAGCAGTACCTCCCCGCTTCAGCTCCTGATTTTCACCCGTCAAAGACCAATCTATCAGTGAAATCACAGACTCTAGTTCTAACATTTACAAGCTGCATAATTCTACACAGTGACGCGAGTCACTTACACTATTGTCATTACTTTAATCAACCACCTTCACCACTATAATTTCCGTGCTCGCACTAGCTTTCGCAAGAGCTTTTCCGTATGGCACACCGAGTGAATCAGAGTCCTTTAAGTAATCGATGTAAGGCTGCAAAGAATCTCTTGCCATATCTTCAGCATCATTCACTCCGAGAACCCAGTTATCTTCAGATGGTGAATTGAGAAGAGGTTCGTAGCGTGTCGGACTTGCACTTTGACCCGCTAGTGCTCTTATGGCCCGAGTCTACGGCTCTAATCTCTCTCTTCAACCCGACACAAGGTGGGTTCAACCTCTCTCTAATAGTTCTTTCGTATATATTTTCGTACGGAAAGTATGGTGGTTCATTCAGTGGATAATGCTCTGGTCTATAAAGTTGTATGGACAGGCTCATCCTGCATTCTTCCCTTTATACCTTTAGTATGAGTAGAAATAGACCTATAGATCGGGTTTAATTTGAATTGATTGAACACCCGCTACCATACATGACACGGCTATTGATACGTACTCGCATTTACTCAGACACTTTTGATTCAATCACACGTGAGAGAGACCTAATATGGGAATATCCTGCTACGCGCAGTCAGGGGCATGACGGCTGCACTCTGAACTGGAGTCAGACAAGAACTGACGCAAGGGGAACTGTAGCCGGTGAAGGCGGTAAAATATTCTTTGCACTTGTCTCGGATGGAATGTTTTTAACAGAGAATGGGGGGATGGGAAGTTGGAGGGAGAGATTACTCGAAGAATGGACAAGTATGGGAACATTAAGTTATGAAGAAAGCGGGTATACTCTCCATTAACATGGGGGAAAAGATTAGAAAACATCGGAATAGAAAAGTTAAAAAAAAAGTGATTTTTTACCCCACGTATACTGACTCTAACGATTGTGTACGAAAGCGAAACAATGAGCGAACAAATGAGTAAGGGTAATGAGGATGTGACGTAGTAAGTACAAAGCCGGGCCGGGGAGAATTGGAAAGGTATTAAAGATACTTATTGTTTTGGAAAGAGTAGGAAAGAAGACGAATAAGAAAAATGAAAAAGTAATGTAGAAAGATTATAGGGGTGAAGAAGGGATGAGAACCTGAACAGATGGTATTGTGGGGAACATCTGGATTGAGGAAATGAGCTATTTATTGTGGTTGAGAGAATGTCGAAAGAAGTTAAGAGTATGGGGAAAATTCAAATGGGGATAACCACAGAGGGCCCAAAAGAAAGGCAAGGAGGGTGAATGACCGTATAGAAAGAGAAATTGTGGGGCGGGAGTTTCCGCGGTGAGATGGAACGTTCTCCCTGGAATAAGAGGATGGTCAAGCCCTAGCGCGAAAATTGAGAGTGGCTGACAGAAGGAAGAGGAAATAAGTGGCCCGGAGAGGGAAGTCTGGGATAAGATGCCTTTGCCGGCTTGAAGCATGAAATGAAGAATCCTTCCTGGGGAGAGGGGGAAAGAAATAATATATTATAGGTATATATAATAGTATTTAATAATTATATATAAATATATATATATATATTATATTATATAATATATCCTATATATAATATAATATATTATATATTATAATATATTAATATTATAATATATATCTATATATTTTTTAATAATAATCTTCTCATAAGAACCATTACCATCCGTTCTTTTATAAGGTCAATTTCAGTTTCCTTGCTTTTTGACAGAAGTGATTCAAAATATTTTCATAGCTGACTTCTGTGCTGAGATCTCGATGAAATTGACAGTAAAGGACAAGACCTTAAATGCGATCCTCTCCAACACTAAATTCCCGTAAAATATTACGTTTCAAGAACGCCCTTAAATGTGGGACATAAGGTTCTTTTTTCCTACTGGTTTTGGCGTTTGGGATACAGGCCCAATACTTGGCTAAGATATTCAGGAAGAAGTAAACAAATAATGTAAGGAACTTTCTTCAGTAAATTTTTGTCAAGTAAAATTTTTGTTTCGCAGTTTTTTTTTGTTTTTTTTCATTTTTCTAACAGCTCCATTTACTGCTGCCGATTACACCCCACTTTTCCCACTTTTAGTGGGGGTATCCTCATGAGCGGGTCCGGAAGGGTCCGTCTTTTTAATAAAAGAGGATGCCTTTTTTCAATATGCTTTTCATATAAGGTACATTGCACTTTTCTTGTAAAATATACTGAACAAAGTTGAAATGATTAAATAGTAGGTTTCATGCGCGAGAGGAATCGAATCAGTCAAGATAGAAAATTCAGATCATCATAAACGGAATTCAATCTGCAAAAACGATGTTTTTCTGGAACTTCCCGTAGTTATTCCACCTTGGATTTTATTTCAAACCCTAAGCTGTTTTGATACATGTTCTTAAATCATTTTCCTTCCCTATTCCCTATATTCCCTATTCCTTCTCTATTTTCTTTTCTTATATTCTTTTTTGGCGGAATTAAATTGTTTTCTTTTTTAAAAGTTTTAATTGGCCCACTGAACAAAAGTCCAAATGGAACAGTCCTGTTTTAAACTGTTTTGACAAGGTGGATAGGCTTTATTTCCAAGAAATTTTTAACCTTGACAAACGTAATAATGTTATTAATACAAATTGAAATACTAACTGGAATTGGGCAATTTAACAACGAAGAGTAGTTTTTTTTTTGATAATTCAACCAGGCATTCTTTATTTCTTCCAATAGACGCAAGTATTGGCCCCCTTCAAAGAACACCGTCCTCTTTTAAAAAGGAAATCCACTTCCAATGCCGTTTCACACCAATCTGGTCTCGCCACATCTTTCTGATACTGTTGTTTTATTTTGTTACTAGAAAACTCTTTTTAATTTTTATCTTCCAAAAGTTTTGTGCGCTTCGGAGCTTCGGACTCGATCGAAAAAAGGTGCATATTTCAGAGATGAAATCTATGACGTTTTTCGAATTCCTGAAATTTTAGTAAAAGTCTGGAAGCAGAACATACTGGATTTTTAAAAATTCCAGAGGGAATTTTTCTCAAGGATAAATCCTAAAAGATATCCTCCAAGAAATGACAGATTTGCAACTCCAAACGGAAAATTCGCCCCCTCTTCATGGATGACGGGCTCCATCATTATCCCTTCTTGCCCTTTCTTAAATTTTCCGAACGGCTTTTAAAACCAAGAAAATAGACCGAGTCTCTCCCAAAATTAACATTTGCCCAATGCCTTTCCTGAGATTATCAATTAAAACCGAAAAACCAAATGATAAAAAATCCTCTCTTAAGTAAAAGGGAGTAATCAAACCTCCATCACACCCCAACGCGTAAATCTAACAACAAAAGTTGAAAATAACTGTTCTGTTTTGGGAAATATGGCCATTGTTTCCATCAAGCTAAAAATCCTGAAAACAAATTAATTTTATTACATTCCTTCCACTATTTTTCCTTATGATAATAAGCTGAACTAAATTGACTGTACATTAGTTTTGAAAGCTTAAGTATGAATCGAATCGTATACCTTTAAGTTTTTTGACGATAGAAAGTAAGTGGTTTCTTCAAAAACCTTGGTCACCTTTCATTTGCTTCGAAGAACCTTAAAAGGGCTTCCTTAAAATTTCCCGTCAATTTTCCGCTGGAAGTTGATAAATTCAATACGGGTTCCAGAAGTCCCCCCCACTTTGATTCGCCCTTAATGCGCAAAGACTTGCTGGCCACTAAAACGCCAACAGTTTCATTATTGCGTACAAGGTTCTTCACTCTCCTTATTTTTCCTTCAATATTTTTTCTTATTTTTTGAGTGTCCCAGTGTTTTGAAACTATGCCCTTTTAGGAAGGAATATTAATACTGGCTTCAAATAATATCAATATTGGCCATATATTATGATACAAATATAAATCGAACGTAAATATATATATTAATATATTATATTATATATAATATATATATATATATATATATATATATATATATATAATATATATAGTTATTATATTTGATTTTTATAATATTATAATAGTGTCTTTTACAACTGAATGGTATAGAAAGAAAAGATGGTATATAGCCTATTATAAATTGAAATTGTTTAATATATATAAAGTTAGTTATTATTTATATATATATATATAAATATAATATATATAATATATTTAATATATATATATATATATATATATATATATAATATTATATATAATATATATATAATATTATAATTATATATATTTAATTATATATATATAATTTTGGCCAGTTTTGTTTTTCTGCCTGAAAAAAAAATTGCAGTCGAATAATTATCCGGGGGGGGCCCCTTGGCAAAAGGCCCCTCAAGCCCCCCCCCTAGGCCTGCGCCCCTGTTATCATAATATATAATATATATTATTGTATAATATTCAGTAGAGATATTTTTTCAAAGAGCAAATTTTTCTATAAGTTTTACTTTCCTCCGATTATATATTATACTATAATATATATATATATATTACTATGAGTGATATTATATATAGTAAAACGGTAGATATTTGGTTTTAGACGCGACAAACTTAATCATCCGATCTCCAATTATCCTCAAAAGACTAGCTCGAATAGTTTCCGGAAAAAACAATATAATATCTTCAATAGTTTGTTTCGAGGGAAAATTCTGCTGAAAAAAAAAATCAAAAAAATATTTCATAAATCAAAAATTAAAAAAAAAAATTACAAAAATAAAAACATATCTTTAAATCAAATAAAATTCTTAAAAGAATAAACATCAAAAAAGAAATGTGATCAAATAAAGTATACATTTGAACATTTCAAAGCAAAAAAAAAGAAAAATAGTATTCTTTAAAGTGAGATTTGCAACTTTAAATTGGAATACCTAAATCATATACCTTCTTCAACACTATCCGTCTCCGCTTTCGACAGTCATCATTGGATTCAACATTTAGTTAATCCAACAACTAATAAAGACAATTATTTTCGAACGGGGAACACAGGGGGGGACGTTTTTTTCCCATAACCCGAGGGCGTAGGGGAGGGGCGGAAAACCCCCGCGACACCCAAAATACCAAAGAGCCGGGGGTTTCCGGAGACCCTCCCCCGGAGGGGGGGAATTAAGTCCCCCCTACCCCCGTAGTTCCCCGAAAAGGGCCGAGAGACCCCGACGTATCTCCAGCTACCGTTTACCAAGCTCGGGTGATTAATAAAAGTAAAATAGAAAAAAAAGCAAAATTAATTAGAAAAAGTCCCTATTTATATTTTAAAAAACGAGGTAAAGCCAATAAAAGGTTTCCTCTAATTAGGCCCCTCTCTAAATAATATTACTAATAATTATTAGAGCTAATAATTTTTTTCTATTTTTTTTATTTTTTTTTTACATTTTTCCTATCTAAAAATTTTGACCAAGGATTCCAAAAATTGTTATTTCATTTCCGCTGTTAAGTATTGCTAAGTTTTTTGAAGATATTTATATCGTTTTTTTTTTTTTTTTTTTTATTTTTTTTTTTTTACCATTTTCCCTCCCTAAAAAATGACCAGCATTTCCAGCAATGTATCTCCCTTTTCCTGTTAGGCTTATTGTAGTTTTTTTGAGATTATGGATTGGAAATGATAGGTTTTATGTTCCGCTCTTAAAACAATTAATCACCATATATATATTATTATATATATTAAATCATAATATATATATATATATATATAAATATATTTAATCTATATATATATATATTATAAATATTATATATATATAATAATTATAATATATATTATAATATATAATCTATATATATATATATTATAATATATATAATTATCCAGAGCCTGGGGCCCGCGCCTAGAATTTTTTTTGAAGTGCGGCCTGCCGCCTTTATGCGCCTTGCAGCCCGGGACCTTAGTGCGCTTAGCGGCCTTATGCGCCCTATATTTTTTGGGTCACAATCAAATGCGCCTAGCGGCCTTATGGCGCCTTATGGCCCCTTTTTGCGCCCCTACGACTTTTTCGCCGCTGGTGGATGTTTCGCTAAATTTTTAATTTGCAAAGTAACTTTTAGGTGCGGAAATTAATAAAAAAAGCAAGCCTTTTATGAAGGAAGAAAAAACACAACTTTATTAAATTTTTTGTAAATTAAAAACACCGGTAAAACTAATATCCTAACACGTCCTTTTCCTCCCTCCAAATGTCCCCTTGTTGATCGCCTGTTTCCCAGAGAGATTCAGCTCGAGCGCGCGCGAGTTGTTTCGCTGCCAGAAGTTGGAAAAATTCTTCAGAGCCCATAGTTGCCAATTTATTTTGTAGTGAAGAACTACTGAACAACAGTTTTATAATATAATATTAAATATATATATTTATAATAATATATAATATTAAATAATATATATATATTTATAATATATATATATATATATATATTATATATAATATCTATATATATATAATATATATATAATATAAATATATATATATATATATATTAATATATAATATATATTATTATATATAAAAATGTAAATAATTATCTATATTATATATATATATATTATTATATATAAATATATATATATTATATAATAATTATTATATATATATATATATATATTATATATATATAATATATAATATATATATATAATATTTTATATAATATATATAATATCATAATATATATCTGAGTATATATATATAATTGTTTACACTGGTTTTTTAGAAATTGACATTACCAAAGTTTGCCACGCTTCTAAGTTCTACCTTTTAAGGGTAAAAAAAATGGCCTTTGTTCCTGTTTTATTAGGCCGCGGCTAATATGGCGCACAGAAATTGGCTGGTGGCCGCCTTTTTGCTTAGTACCGCCCTTTTTTTAACAAATTTGTTGCGCCTATGCGCCCTTTTTTGGCCGCCTACGATTGAATAGTGGGCGGCCATAGGCGCCAATAGGCCGCATAGGGCAACTTGGTGGCGCAACACAGCGCCGCCAGCCCCTCCTGAATTTATATATATATATAATATATATATTATAATATATACTATATATTATAATATAATATATATATATATATAAATATAATATATATATATTATATATATATATATATATATAATATATTAAATATATATATATATATATATATAAATATATATATATATATAATATATATATCTATATTATATATATATATAATATATATAATATATATATATTATATATATATATATAATATATTATATATAATTATATATATATATATATAATATATATATTATATATATATATATATATATATTGGTAAGGTGAAGCAGGCCTTAAACAAGAGAAAAATACTCCTAAAATTAAGAAGGCGACTTTCTCTCTGAGAAAAGCATCCGCATCATTTCCAACCGCTTTCTAAAATTGGAAAGAAAACACGCTAAAAATCTGCCAATCTGCCTCAATCGGTGGGGTAAAAAATAAGAAATAAATTAAAAAAAAAAAAATTAATATCCGGCAATATGCAAGTGACCTAAATATAATACCCTGAGGAAAGGGTCCCGACCCCCAACTGGATGTAATTAGGCCCTTAGAATATAAACAAGAAAAAAAAAACAAACAACCTCCCAAGTTTTTTAATTCAGAACACCCCCATTTAACGAAGTCACCACGCCAGACCTTCAGAATGGTCAATCTCCAGCGTGGGACGATTGTTCCGCAAAGTAAGTGGAGCTTCAGCGCAACCCCCCAAGAAGACCGTTTAGACAATACTTTTCAGAATTTTTACTATCATCAGAGCCACGAACCCAATCACTTTTATATCTATTTTTTTTTTATTTGGTTTTTTTAACTGTAAAGATTTACCCACTTGTTGTGGGTTGTGCCTTTCTCTTTTACAAGCCCTTCAACAAAGAATTAAAACAGCTTGACAAGGCCAAAGCCCAAGTTTTTTTCCCATCTTTCCCAAGCAAGCCCCACCAGCCTATTCTTTGTCCTCAAATATTAAAACTCTAAGCTCAATCTCAACAGCGCTTTCTAAAGTCGCAGCGGCAGCAAGCCCCACCAGCCCCCTGTTCCCTGCATCCAAAAATCAACCAGCAGTTTGGACGCTCTTTCCCTCGGGCAAGAAAGTGCTTGTAGGTACAGTCCAATTAGCAACGGTAACAAATTAAACTTTTATTATTATTTTTGTGGTTATTAATTACATTAATTATTAATTAATTATTATTATTATTATTATTATTATTTATTATGACTTATTGATTACCTTATTATTTTTTTTTTTATTTATTTATTATTATTAATTAATTATCGATTACAATTAGATAATTATTTATTATTTAATTATTGTTATTAAATTATTAATTTAATTATTATTTATTATTATTTATTATTATTATTATAATTCTTATAATTTTTATAATTAAAGGTTTAATTAATTAATTGGAATTTAGACTTATAAAAAATTAAGTTACTTATTAATTATCTATTTTTAATGTCCTGAAATTTTTATTTAATAATTTAAAATATTAATTTATTTATTATTATTAATTATTTATTTTATTATTTATTTATTATTATTATTATTATTTTATTATTTTTAATTATTATTTATTATAAATTTATTAATTATTTTCTTATTTTGACCCGTTAACGTACCCCACCTTGTCGGGGGTGGGGGGGGCCTCAAGATTACCTTTTCTCGAATGGGTTAAATCGCCGGGATAGTTGGTTGGTAATGTTTTTTTGTTATCTACATTGAAATTGTCCCCCTTTCATGTTGGTTCTTTAATGTTTTTTTGTTTTACTGTAATGGTTTGGTTTTTCCTATTTTTGTTTGTATTTTTGTTTATAATAATTTTTTATCCTTCAGTTTTAACGATTTATTTTATATTTATTTTACTCATTTTTTTATTAAATTTTTAAATTTTAATTTTTTGTTTGCTTTTTCCTTACTTATTTTTTTATTATTAATTCTTATTATTAATTTTTTAGCGTTCCCCTTACCTTCCCTTCTCAGTTTTATTCCCTTCTTCCTCCGTTTTTCCCTTGTACGTACTACCCTACGTTCTCCTGATCTCTTTTCTGGGAGTCTCCCTATTCCCCTGCTTCCTGGTGGCTACCGGGCTTGTTTTGTTTCCTTCTGTGTGTGTTCCCCATGGGCTCATTCCTTGCCCGCTCCTTCCTACGGTGGGGGGTAAGGTTACAGGTTTAAAAACCCCGGTTTTTTTCCTTGCCTTCTCCGGGCCCCCGCCCTATTTTTGTTAGGGCCAGGGGCTGCGGAAGTCCCGTAAAAATAATTTTTCCGACTCGACCTCCCGAACCTCCGACTCCCCTTAAAATTTTCAAATTTGGATTTTTTCGACTCCGACCTCCGACTTCCGACTCCTCTTAAACAAAAATTTTTCCCGACTCCGACCTCCGATTGTGGAGTCGGTTCAAAAAATTTTCCGACTCCGACTCCACCTCCACCGTTCAAAAATTTTCCGCCTCCGACTTCCGACCTCCGACAGGGAAAGTCAGGCAATTCAAATTCAAAATTTCGGTGTGAACCCTGTTAATGCACTTACAGAAGGGCTTTTAACCAAAGTTTAAAACATTTTTTTGTTTTCAACTATTTTTTTTTCGATTGCTTTTTGAAGAATAAAAAAATATACCACTTTTCCCAATGAATCTAATCTCCCAATGCTATACGGGCTATATTCACTTAAAAGAATTTATCAAAGAAAATGTGGACATAGATTGGTTAAATGTCAAAGTATAATTGTCAGTTTTTTGGGAAAAAATTACTCACATAAAAGTATACTTATAAAGATTGAAAAATCCAATTTTTATTTTTTAATCAAAAATAGCTAGTATAAAAAATTCACAGTTTAACACTTTTTCAGTTCTTCAAGGTGGTACTTAAAAATGTTAAAAAATCATATCTTAATTACTTTTTGTTCGAATATATTATATAATTTATATATTATATATATATATATATATTATATATATATTATATATTATATTATATATTATATATATAAATATATATTAGAATATAACATATAATTATCTATATTATATATATAAATATATATCTAATATAATATATTATAATAATATAATATATATTAATATATATTATATAATATATATATATATAATATATAAATATATTATAATATATAATGATATAATATATATAATAATATATATATATTATATATTAATATATATGGGTTTAATTCTTTAAATAGAAGGAGTGGAAGGCAGGGATCTGTTTATGTTACTTGGTTTTTCAAATTTGTATATGGGGGATGGGGGGGTTTTTAATGAAAGAAAAATTAGAGATGGGTGGTTAACAGGAAAAAAATGGTGGGGTTAAGAATGAAATTGGAAGAAAATGGAGGGGTGAAAAATGGAGGGGTTGGGGCCCCTAAACCTATTATTTATGCCAGATGGAATTTTGGTTTTATTGTGGTGGGGTGAAATCTGAAGAGGAGTTTGAGAGGATTGGTAGAGAGATTTTTGGCAGGGTGTGTGTGTGTAAAAGAAGGGGTTTTGAAAGTAAACGTAAGATAAGAAAGTAAAAGATTATGGTTGGTGAGGGAGAACAGTCCCTCGGTTTGTGAAGTTATGTTTGATGGGTGAACAGCTTTTTGGAACAAGTTGGGGGTTATGAGTTTTATATTTAGGGTAATAGTGTTGGATGATAGAAGGGAAACGGAATGAATTGCAGACGTGGTTAAGTAAGGGAAAAGTTGGTTGATGGCAGGAAAGGTGGCCTTGGTGCATTACAAATCGTTGGGTGGATGTGGAAGAAAAACATAAGTCCTTTGTGTGGCGCTAAAGGGTTCCTTTCCCATGAGGTATGTTGTTACCTGTTTGGGGTTAATGTATAGTAGTTAAGACTAAATGGGTCCTGGAAATAAGAGGTATAGATCTAAAGTTTCAATGTGTTCCCAGATGGACAATCTTTAGGGGCGTGTTAGGTGTAGAAGAAATTTGAATAAAAATGAGGTGGACCCGTTATTAGAGAAGTTTGTGGTGGGTAGATAATATAATAGCTACAGTGGTAGCTAATAAATGAAAAGTACGTTTTGGAGAATGGGTTTGGTCCATGTTGGAAAGGATGAGTGAAATAGTCGGTTTCACTCGTTTGCCTTAAAGCCGGATGTAAAATAGTGGGTGAAGTGGGTGTTTTTGGGAAATCGACCGGCCTGGGAAGACCGAAAGAAAAAAAAGTGGATTTGAAGTCGGGTAAAGGAATTTTGGTCCTGCAGGAGAAAGAAAATGTGAAGTTTTTGGCAAAAGAAAAGCGAGAAAGAAAAGGTGCCATGATAGGAGAGAATGGCGGGATTTTTGTTGGAGGGGTAAAAAAATGGTTGGTTCCGCGATCACCCATGAAAAGCTCTTAAGAGTGGGATTTTTTTCCTGACTGCGGACCGAAAGTTTCTCAACTAAAATAGGTATAGAGGGGGCCGGTAAGGGCTGGGGATCTTTCTTTTCCACTTTGTGTCCATGTTTCCCTTCTATTACCCTTTTTCTTTTCCGATGCATGGTACGCACCTTACGCCCAGTCCCTTGGGGTCAAAAAAAGGAAGATGAAATATTATATATATATATTCATATATATATTATATATATATATATATATATAATATATCTATATATATATAATATATTAAATATATATTATTATATATATTATATTATATTATATATATATAATATAATTATTATATATCTATATATATATAATATTATATATATATAATAATATATATATAATTATATATATATATATATTATTATATTATAATAATATATAATAATATATATATATATATAATCTATATAAATATATTATATTATAGTATATATACATATAATATAAGAAAATTCATCCTTCTTAACTCCGTTTTAAATATATCCTAACTATAAACCTTATTTCATAATTTTTCCGCGTCCAAAGGGTGGGGAGTAATGTTTTGCTATGTAAACAAAAACAACTTCCCGTTAACACCCGTCCCCTCCGGAGAATCTCGAAATCTCCTAAACTTGGACTTCTGCGTGGGGCTTAACATTCTTTCTTCCTTCTACTAACATTATCTAGATAATCTCTGCCCTACTGTTTTTCTCCAGAAACAGAACAGATTTTTCACGCCTTTTTTTTTGAATATCCTTTTACTAACTTCTCAATGAAAGACTATTCTTCCCTTCAATCCAAAATACTGAGGTCCTCTATTTAGGGGAAATTTCAATTTACAAACACACGATGGTTGGGTCCACTCTCATACTGATTTTTAGGTGGGGAAAATGGAGGGGCCCGAATCAAATTAGGCATTCCTCAACGAATTTTCTGGAGCAACCTAATTAAAAAGAAAACGCCACAAAAAACAATTCCCCGGAATCGTCCCCCAACCCAATTTCTTTGAAACACACTTGACCTAATGTTTCACCACTAGTCCCTTTCTCTCATAAAATACACCACTTTCGCTCCTATTGGTAATCCTGACCACAACCTTATATCTTCTTAATTTTTAAAATTTTCCTCTCCAACAGCTTTCCATCCTGCCTCCCTACGTGTTTTTTCCTGGCACTTTTGATCGGGCCCCTATGGGGGGGCCTGCCTTGCCTTCTACGCCAACTAATAAATTGGAATTGAACCTTGGCTTTTGTCTTCTGGTTGAAACCTCTTTCAACTTCCCTGCCGATAGGTGGGAAGCCTGGGGTCAATTGTTGAAAAATGGAAAATGAGCAGGTTCATTCCTTTCTTCGACCTAAAATCTTTTCTTCTTCCTCCCATAATGCCATGGGTTTTCGATCGTGCTTTGTTTCCTCTTGGCCATTCAGGCCTAGAAAGACAGTGCGGTAAATCGGGAAAAGTGGATAATATTCTCGTCTCCTATCAACTCTCGCTAATTTTTCAATTCAAGCTAGAAAAATCGTTGCAGGGATTACTTCCCTTTGACGAGCAACGCCCCTGGGCTTTTCCCATCAAAAACGAAGGTGCCCCTAACTCCTATGGTTCTCCCCTACTGAAACAAATCTTTTTCCTGGGCCCCCTTCCTTTGCCAAACCATATCTTTCCTAAACAACTTTCTGTAAATCCCCTTGTCTTTTCCCTTCTCCTTATTTCCCGATTCTGAACATGGTACTGGGTTGCTAAATTTCCAACTGAAAAAAGGCCAATCTCCTTCGGCCTCCTATTTTTTCCTCTAACTCAACCCCTGGACCCGCATTTGGTATTCCTCATCCATCCTCCCCTTCCTTTCCCCCTCTCCATGTGTCCCCTATTGGCCTTTGGCCTGGTTTGGGATTCATTTTGGATCGGTGCATGGCCCTCCTGACAAATCTTACGAAACGTAAGGAAGGCGGGTGGCCCGCGGAGGGCATTCCTCCCCGAGTTTTTTGAGGGAAGTGGGGTGCTTTCCGTGGGCCTTTAACCTCCCCCGGCCCACTCCGTTCAAAGCTAATATTCCTCTATGTCTCCAAATTATAAACAACTTTCCCTCAAAGTGTTGGGAAGCACGCCAACATGTCCAAACCTAATTTCCGAAAAAAGGAAGCCCGCTCTGAAAATCCTTCCCAAACTAATCGCGCTATAAGCTCTTTAACTGTGGTATTTATATCTTAAGATCTTTTGAAACTCTTCTCAAACTCCTCAATTTTTGGTCTTGTCGGAATCCTTCATTCAAAAACTTCCTTTCCGATCTCCAGTACGGCCTTTTCGGCGGCTCGAGGTCTAAAAACTGGCGATATATCTTTTCCATCTTGCTGAAATTTATGGTTTTCCCGCTTCTTAGGAAAACTAACCGGACGGAGACTTGCCGTAAGTGGGGCCGCGCTTGAATAATATCCAAAGCTTTTTGACCGGGTATGGCCACGGTCACTGCTTCTCCCAAAGCTCCCCCTTCCTTTGGGTTTCCCTTCCTTCCCTCTTTGGTCCACTTAATTATCTAAGGTTTTTCCCTTTCAAATCTGCCAAAATAATCGCTGTTATGTTTTGGAGGCGAACTTCTTCTTTACCCCTTTTCTGTCCAAATATGTGCGGGCGGTTGGTTTCCACTCAGGGTTTCTGTTCTTATATCTCCTACTTTTATTCCTACTTTTTCATTTAAAAATGAATTCTTCTCACCTGCACAATCTAACCCTTCTATCTCCCTCCCCATGCGATTGACTTCAACCCTTCATTCTTCAACTCATTTCCACTCTGCTCCATCTTTTTTACTTCTAGAATTGCCCTCTCGTCTTTTAACCTTTCGATTCTATTCTCGCTGTATTCTGGAAATAGATATTTTTTCCCGGGGGGGGTTCCCGTCTGGCATACCTTTGTTTTTGCCAATTTATCCAAATTCTTTTAAAACTCAATACTTCCCTACAAATCTCCCTCTTAAAGACACCTTCCTTCCATCTTTCCTATCTCTTTCGACGGTTTCTCTCCCGTCGCTTCTCCTGTCTGAACATATTAATTAAAACATTCCTTGGCGCCTTAACATAAAACACAAAAAATGTGCGTTGTGGAAAATCCTCACATCACAACGGTTCTGTAAGTGGCAGCCT
>JABUQX010001422.1:12500-15000 GCA_015478945.1 Trachelipus rathkii
ATTATATATTAGAGTAATATATATATATATAATATATATATATATATATATATATATATATGAAATGACAAGATAGAAATAGCATCAGGAACTACAATGACGCTGCATCACTGATATGTGATGGCTTCTTGAAACTTTCAAAGTTCACAAGATAAATAATGGATAATTGGGTTCGCATTTACTTAAAATATACTTATTTATCCAAACGAATACCCTTCTGCGTTAACATGAGCAATTTGTAGATAGGCATCTTGTTCGTCCCTCATGATAACTATATACCTTCCACATTGTCCGTTAGGTTTTTCGTGATAGGATGTGGTGTCATTCGGTGGTTTAACTTGCTCCGAGAATAAAACTAGAGTGGAGAAGTCGGGGTTTCCATTTTTGAAGACAACTTTGTAAGTAATGTAAAGCTGGAAAAGAAATACATTACAAAAAATATGATCATATATCACCTAAATATTTAAAATATGTTTTTTTTTTTAAATTTTAGCCAATGAATTTTTATCGAAACTTAATACGATAAACTGGGATGGTATTTATTTGATAATAGTTAAATTGTTACAGATTTTGACGATTTTATTATAAATTAATGATAGCACAAACAATAATTGAGAAAGGATATTTGATTGAAATGCTTCCGACTTGCAATGATTGAAGAAACGGTTGAATGTAATTTCAAAGTAGCATGATAAAGCTCAAAGCTAAATATTTATCACCTTGTTTTGAAAGAAGTTAGTTCCTGTAATGCCTTACAAACCTGTTTAGATATAAGAGAAACACAATAATAGTTTAGTATGTTTATTGAGCTGAATATGTAATATATAATTGTTTTAAATTCAGCCACATTTGTGAAGCAACTTTTTTAAAATTTTCATATTCTTTAAGTTAGGATATCAATGTTGCATAAAATTTATTAAAAACAGTTACATTTCAGTAATATCGAAAATTCATGAAAGATTCAAATAAAAACTTGCATTCCTGGCACAACTGTATGATTATAATATTAAAAATTATGTCATTACGTTTTTGAACCACTATGAGAAGTAGTCACGTGATGTCAGGATTATTTTGAACAATAACATTACTTGAAAACATCTCCCGAAAATAGGCTAGCCTACCAAATGCCTACAAATATGAACGTTAATTCTTGGAATGCTTTTTTCATCAAAATTTGTTTTTTATTATCGCTTAAATATTCATAAGATACAATTTTATTAAATTCATTATGATTGGTTAAATGTTCCACCAATCATAAGATGGAATTTTATTAAATGCATTATGATTGGTTAAATGTCCCACCAATTAGTGAAAGCCCATCAAGTTGACGCATTACTTAATTCGCCACTAATCCTACAATTTAATTAGTAAGCTGGAACGCCAACAAAAATTCCAAACTGATTACCAGAATGTTTTTGTAAAACATTAAAAATGTTTTTGCTAAAGCAATAACTGTTTTGGAAAGCAGTTAAAGCTTTTTTGAAAGCGAATAAAATTGTTTTCTGTAAAGCAATTAAAACTGTTTGTAAAGAAATTACAACTCTTTTGAAAAGCAAATAAAACTTTTTGTAAAGCGATTAAAACTGCTTCTGTAAAGCAATTAAAACTGATTTTGTAAAGTAATTCAAACTGTTTTTGAAAGGCAATTAAAACTGTTTTTGTAAAGCAATTAAAACTGTTTTGTAAAGCAACTAAAACTGTGCTTGTAAAGCAAATAAAACTGTTTTTGTAAAGTAATTAAAACTGTTTTTGTAAAATAATTAAAACTGTGCTTGTAAAGCAATCAAAACTGTTTTTATAAAGCAATTAAAACTGTTTTTGTAAAGCAATTAAAACTGTATTTGTAAAGCAATTAAAATTGTTTTTGTAAAGCAATTTAATCTGTTTTGTAAAGCAATTAAAACTGTTTCTGAAGCAATTAAAACTCTTTTGAATGCAAATAAAACTGTTTCGTAAAGCAATTAAAATTGTTTTTGTAAAGCAATTAAAATTGTTTTTGTAAATAAATTAAAAATATTTTTGTAAAGCAATTGAAACTGTTTTTGTAAACCAATTAAAACTGTTTTTGCAAAGCAATTAAAACTGTTTTTGAAAAGTAATTAAAACTGTTCTAATATAGCAATTAAAACTGTTTTAGTAAAGCAATTAAAACTGTGTTTGTAAGGAAATTAAAACTCTTTTGCAAAGCAAATAAAACTGTTCTTGTAAAGGAATTAAAACTGTTTTTGCAAATCAATTAAAACTGTTTTTGTAATGAAATTAAAAATTTTTGTAAAGCAATTAAACTGTGAACTAATGAAAAATATTTTTGTAAAGCAGTTAAAACTGTTTCTGTAAAGTAATTAAACTATTTTTATAAAGCAATTAATGTTTTTGTAAAGCAATTAAAACTGTTATTGTAAAGTAATTAAAACTGTTTTTGTAAAGCAATTATAATTGTTTTCCTTTTAACTTTAGAATATTTGATCCCTTTGATACAAATCTTTGTTTGGCTGTTATT
>JABUQX010001422.1:27500-32663 GCA_015478945.1 Trachelipus rathkii
ATACAGTGATGATGCTTACCTTTAGTTAAGCTTACGTAAGAACATTTTTCTTTAATACAATCAACCATGCAATGAAACTTGTCTTTATTTTCAGTTGACTGAAGAGTCAAATTATTGTGATCGAAAGATTCGCAGGCAACTTCACTAGGAATTGCATACCAAGCTATTACAGATTGATAATGTAGAAAAAGAATATAAATAAAGTACATTTTATTCGGAGGTTTATAGTTTAATATTTCTTTCTGAAAATAACTTGTGTAAGAGGCAGTTTTTCTTTTATAGTACTTTACATATTTCTGCGACTGATTGGTAAAAGGGTCAATGTACAAAACGTCATTTTTCTACACTCGTCACAATGTTCTGATATTTTTTAAAATATGTTTTTTATAGTTATTATAGTTGCAATAAATGGCATTCATCTTTTTACAAGTGAAAGTTAAGTCTTCAAGCATTATAAAAATGTGATTGCCCACATTCCTTTGAAATTTTGACATTGTCCATTTTATTACAAAGCCGCAGAATAAGGCACATCTCACATTCATATGCGTTGCCAAATATTTTGAAGGAGTAACGATTAACTATTTTTACTATTAATTATTAACAATTAACTATTTTACCTATCAACTATTAAATATTAATTATTTTAACTATTAACTATTATGTCAACTGAGTTGCTTTTTATAAGGTCAATTGATTTTTTCATTATAGATGATGTAGTTATTCAAATAAAGAAATAATTTTGGCATATTGATATATCATCACACTGTTATTTTATTTTACTTAACATATAAAAAAAAAGAAAAACAATTAGACCAAGTTGACCGTGACTATAATCTTTGGAAACAGATGCTGATCAACTATTTTGTATTTAGAATTTTAAAGATCTTAAACTATGTCATATAGTAAACAAGAATTTCAATTTAGCTTTGTTTAACATTCGAATATGATAACAAAAAGGTATTCCGACTAAATGGTGAAGTATGTGCCTATATAAACATGTACACTCCTGTAACACGTTTCGAGAATCTTGAATCTCTTAACTTCGATGTTCTGTGGCTTAAAATCTTTCTACCTACTACTATCATTATCTTGTTTCTGCTACTGCTCCCCTAATAGAACAGATTTGACTATCTTGCTACTTCTCATGAGACTGTTACTTCTTCCCATTCAAATGCTGAGGTACTCTATTTAGGGGGTTTCAACGCACACCACACTGACTGAGTGGTTGGGCTCATCTCACAATGATGCAGACGAGGAGGAAGCCAAAACATTCAGTATTCTCAACGATCTGGAACAGTTAATTAAGAAACCAACACATATCACAGATCGACAAACCCAACTCTTGAACACGATTGACTTATGTTTCACCACTACTCCTTCTCGTTATAAATACACCATTGATTCTCCTATTGGTAACCTGACACAATCTTGTACCTCTTAATTATAATACTTTTTCTCCAGCAGATCCACCATGACCTAAATGTAATTTCTGGCACTTTAATTGGGATAGTTAGGGGCATGCGTCGTTTATTGGCGAACTACTCTTGCAATGAATCCTGCTTTGATTCAGTGGATGCTTCGGTGACCGCTGAAAAGGTGGGGGCCGTAATCACCAATGGGATGAGCAGGTTCATTCCATCTTCAACTAAATCTTTTTCTCCCCAAAATCCATGGTTCGATGGAGCTTGTTCTCGCGCCATTCAAGAGAGAGACATTGCGTATCGAGCATGGAAAAACTCTCGTTCTCCTATGACTCTTACTAATTTTCATCCTGCTCGGAATCGTTGCAGGGATATTATTCGACAGGATGAGCGCACTTTCACTAAAAGAAAGTTCGCCAACATGCTTGGTTCCCCTACTGATAAAAATTTCTGGCCTCTTGCCAAAAACATTTCTAATAACGTTTTTAAATCTGCCTTTCCTTTCCTAATTCGCTCTGACGGTTCTGTAGCTAACCTTCCTCCTGAAAAGATGTAAAGAAGTTGGGTTTTCAGAGAGTTGCATTTCACAAGGTTGCTATGGCCCCACCGGGAAATCTTAACCAGGTCAGCAAGAATAGAATCGGAAAGCTGAGGACGATAGGCAACTCTAGCTGTAAAAGAAGGGAGCAGATTTGAAATGAGTGAAAGAATGGAGAGTTGAGTCATCGACATAAGATTGAACAGGGTTAGATGTACTGCTGAGGAGATCGTTGGTGAAAAGTAAGAATAAAATTGGAGATAAAATTAGACCTTGCGGAGTGCCACAATTAACAGGAAAGGAGGAAGAAGTTAATCCATCAACGAGTACTTATATGGAGCGATCGGAGAGAAAAATATACAAAAGTAAGCAAAGAGAAATAGGAAAACCTAATGGAAAAGAAGTTTAGAAAGCAGTGACTAATGCCAAACCCGGTCAAAAGCTTTGGATATGTCAGCGCCCCACGCAGACTCCCCATAGTCCTAATGGTGGAAGACTATATAATCAGGTTGATGGAAAGTATGTCAGTTGACCTCGAAAGTCGAAAGCCATACTGGATCTGAAAGAAGGGAATGGTACTCCAGATGATCCAGGAAATGAAAGTTAAGAGGAGTTTCAAAGATTTTAGATAGAATACAAGTGAGAGTTATAGGGAGATAGAAGGATCAAAGCGGCTACCCTTTTTCCGAATTGACTGGACAAATGTGAGCATCCAGCACTGAGGAAATGTGCTTGTATTAAAGCATAGATAGAAAGTTGAACGAGGACAGGAACAAGCTCAGAAAAGCACACTCCCTCAAAAGCCGAGGGATGCCATCCGGACCATAGCTTCCTGCATTCCATGAGACTCAGAACCCATGCATCCAATCATGAGTAATCACTGGAAGAGAAATAGGAAACCTGAACCTGAGAGGAGAAGGAGTAGGAGGAGGAGGTATGCCGGAATCATCCAGGGTAAAATTTGATGAAAAAACGGAGGCCGAAGAGCTAATCCACATTCGGTAGGAGAGTCAGCTACAGATCCATCAGAGCGAATCAAAGGAGGAAAGGCAGATTTACAAAAGTTATTAGAGATGTTTTTATCAAGGAGCCAGATATTTTTTTATCAGTAGGGGAATCAAGTAGGTTGGCGCACTTTCTTTTAGTGAAAGCGCGCTTAACCTGTGGATTAATATCCTTGAAAATATTCCGAGCAGAATGGAAATTAGCAAGAGTGATAGGAGAACGAGTTTTTCCATGCCCAATAGGCAATGTCTCTTTCTTGAATGGCGCGAGAGCAGGCTCCATCAAACCATGGATTTTGAGGAGAAAAGATTAAATTGAAGATTGAATGAACCTGCTTATCTCCTCGGTGATTATAGCCCCTACCTTAAAAGCAGTGACCGAATCTTCCTCCGAGTCAAAGCAGAGTTCTTTCAAAATAGTTAGCAAAGAGAACGAAGCAATGCCCAATTAAGCCTGATTAAGTTCCAGAAAGCAACGTTTGGGGCTGGTGGAGGTGCTGGATGAAAAAGTATTACAATTAAGAAACTACGGATTTTGGTTCAGAGTTGGATAGGAAGATAATGAGGTATTTTCATGTAAAATGAGGGGTGGGAAAACATAAATCAAGCTTGTTCAGCAATTGGTTAGGTCAATCTGGAATATATGTAGATTTCCTAATTAACTGCTAAAGATTGTTGAGAATACTGAATGTTTTGGCTACTTCCACTACTGCATCAGTATGAGAGGAGCAAAACCACTCAGTGTGGTGTACGTTGAAGTCCCTAATAGAGGACTTTCACTATTTGATAGGAGAGGTTAAAAAGTCTCATTGAATAAGGTATTCAAAAAAGACGTGACAATCTGTTCCATTAGGGGAGAAGTAGCAGAAGCACAAGATAAGGGTAGTAGTAGGGAGAAAGATTTCTTTAGCAGCATATAACATACATCAAGTTAAGGAATTCAAGAATTCTCGGGAAGACGTGTGGGGGAGGGGGTGTGGTACCAGTAGTGGTTAATGTTATGCCACGCGCAGAAAGATATAGGCACCACGAACGCACTAAAAAATAACAACTCCTCCATTTAGGTCAGAAATTATAGAGAAAAGTTATAGTTGGAGATATTAAGTTTATATGAAAAAGAATCCCTGGTTAGCTGGTTTTCAAACAGTAATAACAAATGTTAGGTTTAGAGTTAGAGAGGTGATATTCAAGACAAGACACACCAACAACAGATTTATGATTGGCATTCAGTGCTATATAACACGGGACGGTGGCAAAGTTCAATAGTAGATCTCAGCGCGCCCATCCTACGTTTCTCCCCCTGTCTAGTCATTTCGAAACTAACAGCATCCAAACACGGAAACAACACCTTACAAAGCGCTCACACAAACTGATATAAATGAGTAAATGAATAAATAGAGAACAATAAATAACAATATACAAATTGGCCCCCAAATCGGTATCTAATCAGCTGTTCAAAACCATATTCCAACTAACTTGCCGTGGATATATTTTGTTAAAAAACCATAAAATACGCGTACGAATATTCACAAATGATAATTAAAAAGAGAACACTAATATATAATCCTATAAATCATCAATTATGTTTAAGAATTAAATCAAACATAAATTTAGCTAAGCTGGTTTGGAAGGTAAAAATTATCACTTAATCGTGTCATCATTGTATAATAAAATAGATATACTTGGGAATAGTAATAAAATTAAAACAAAAATACAATATATATATTG
The DNA here is from genome assembly GCA_015478945.1 of Trachelipus rathkii. Classification (NCBI taxonomy): domain Eukaryota; kingdom Metazoa; phylum Arthropoda; class Malacostraca; order Isopoda; family Trachelipodidae; genus Trachelipus; species Trachelipus rathkii. Next base: position 32,192 of record JABUQX010001422.1, read on the forward strand.
ACATTTAAATAATTTATTTTGAGAGGAATTTAAAAAACATAAAAACTTAAAAATACATTTTAAAAAAAAAACCCGGGGAGACAACATTACGTTCACGCACAAGCGACCTATATATATATATATAATATAATATATATATATATATATATATATATATATATATATATATATATATATATACTATTATATAATTACTAAATATATTTATAATTTATATATTATATTATATTTAAATATAATTATAATAGTATATATATATAATTATATATATATTATATATATATTAATACTATATATAATGATATATATATATATATAAGTATTATATAATATAATATATAATATATATATATTTATAATATATATATATATATATATTTTAAAATCTTATATATATATAATATATATAATTTTATAATTATATTATATTATATATAATATATATATATATAAATATAATATATATATAATA
>JABUQX010001423.1:0-5000 GCA_015478945.1 Trachelipus rathkii
TGGGTACCAACTGTAGTATTATTTTATTCTATCAATTTATGTTTACTGGTACCAATACCATTTTATCTGAAATTTGCGTGGCACACCGTTTCATAAATTATATTTGTTATAAACTTAAGCTTAAAAAATTGATAAGGGCATGTTCCACACATTTAATGCGCTGGGGGCTGATCCCAGTTTTCAGCCCCACCAAAATGGACATAAAATTCGGTATTTTCAGCCAATTTTGACTATATAAAACACAAAAATGTACTTTTTTTTGCGCTCTAAACCGTTGGTTTCCGGTTGTTTATTCTGTTGACTGTATCATAACGTTCAGAATTTTCAATTTTTCCAAAATTCCATGTTTTTGACAATTTTCATATCACTCGTTCAGAATTTTTTGGGAATGACTTTCAACACTTGAAAATATGCATAGAATGGTCCATTACCAACAATTAGCACTGATGATTTTTCGATATTTTGATTTTTGTTCTGCTCAGCGTTGTCCAATTTCCAAACTCATTTTTTTTTAATTTTGAAAAGTGAAAAATTGACATATTTTTTCCTACTCATCGATCAACATCAATATTTTCAGGGCTTTGATACAATTGGCAAGATGTATCTTTTTACTTAAATAATTTTTATTGTATATGCCGAATTAGGTTTGGAATATTTGTTTCTTGGAATAATTTCCAAAAAAAAAATTTTTGAAAATTTTTTTTAAAAAATTTTCTTTTGAGTATACAAAAAAATTATCTAAGTAAAAAAGATACATCTTGCCCAATTGTATAAGCCCTGAAAATTTGATGTTAATCGGATGAGTAGAAAAAAAAATATGTCAATTTTTCACTTTTCAAATTAAAAAAAAATGAGTTTGGAAATTGGACAACGCTGAGCACAAAAATCAAAATATCGAAAATATCATCATGTTGCTTAATGTTGGTAATGCGGAACGATTCTATGCATATTCAAGTTGAAGCATTTCCCAAAAAATTCTGGAAAGTTGATATAAAATTGTTCAAAAACATGATTTGAAAAATGGAAAATTCTGAAAGAATGACTACAATCACTGCAAAAAAACACCAGAAAACAACGTTTTAGAGGGCAAAAAAAAGCTACATTTTGGTGTTTATATAGTCAAAATCGGCGCTGAAAATTCCGAATTTTATGTCCATTTTTAGGGGGGGCGGAAAATTAGGCTACGCCAGAGCAAAATATTGGATCATCCCCATAAAAGAAAAAGAATAAATTGTTGATTTCAAACTTTTATTCATGCATTTGAGCCTTTCAGTTTTTGTTAATTATTATTCAACTATATACAAAAACTTAATAAAAATACGAATGCAAAAAATACCTATTTTTCGGTGTTGCTGCCAGAGGTACAAAAGATGGCCAACGTGTAAAAATTTGTGGACTATAAATTTTGACATTCCACTGAAATTCCACAATTATTTTTCGTAGTCCTCTAATGCGGAATTGCGCTATGATATAGGCATTCCGCTAACTGCAATTCCGCAACATTTTTCAAATTATCGCAATCGCAATTACGCAACTTATTTTTGGTATTCCGCAATTGCGGAATTGCAGACTTAAATTGCGGAACGCCCCCTATATATATATAATATATTAATATATATACTATATAATATATATATATATATATATATATATATAATATATATATATATATATATATATATATATATATATATATATATATATATATAATATATATACAGGTGTCTCACGAGTTATGTTACAGCGCTGTATCACCGTACGGGATGTTAAGTATGAAAATGTGTAAGAATATAAGTCCGATTACTTAATTCATTAAGGAGGATGAGATATGTTACGTTGGTGTCTGCGCGCGCAATACGAAAACCGCGCTCAAACATGCGAATGTCGAATGGAATTGATATATTTTTTATGGCTTCTGGAAATGGCACAAAAAAAATTAGGTGGGCTCTTTCCTCTCGACATTTTGATACGGTTGTTTTCATTCCATTATGCAACTGTACCATAAACAACTAGACTCGATTCCGTAGAATCATGTGCCTACAAAAGCGAAACGTGTCCATATGAAATAATTAGGTTAAATACAATAGGCATATCCAATCAGTATTTAAAAATATCGATACAGCTAAACAAAGGAATTAAATTAAAATACCGAATGCATACCCTTTTAGGTTACATTTTATCCGTAGCCTAAATAAATCGGCCATTTGTAAATGTTGACAACCAACTAACAGCATATAATACTAAGGAGGTTATGTTCATAACTATAAATTATGCGTAATAAAGTTTTAGTGAAACGTATAACTTCAGAGTGGTTTGTTTAGTCAGAGCCATATATTTGGAACATGCCACGTGACCAGTATACGCAGGACGAAAAGCGTGACATGTTGGAGGTATACATAACGCCAAACAGGAATGCTCGCAGAGCTGCTGACAGAATATGGACAACGTTATCACATCGACGCGCCGAGCCCCACATGGCATTCCATAGGAGTTTAAGACGTTTCAAAGGACAAGGTCGATATTCAACCCCTCATCACCATACGGAGTAGTGGGGTCGTGTCCGTACATTCAACGTCGAACTGAACGTTCTGCTATACACCCATGAAAATCCAACGTCCTCATTACAGCAGGCTAGTTCGGTCTTGGGAATATCGAAGGAAACCATACGATGGATTTGTGTTGTATACAACATGTATCCATATAGGCCACACATTGTGCATGGTTTTGCATCGTGGAGAAAAACAACGGCGGCTGGGATTCCTGGCTGTCATTGATTGCCTTCTAATGGATGTACCGGACTTATTGGAAAATATCTTATGGGACCAATGAATCTCGCTTTACCAATAAACGGTCTATGTATAACAGGTGGAATTCAAGACATTGAGGCGGAACAAACCCCATATAACATTTCACTAGCCATCACCAGCGTCTCTACTCAATTTTATCTTTTATTGCTGGTTATTACTCAATAGTAGGATTATCGGCCTTTAGTTCTTCGAAGGAAATTTGACAGGACAGCGTGTACTCCATTCCTGCAGACCGTCCTTGTTGACCTCCTGAGTGATATACCTTTAAGGACACGATGAAGAATATATCACCAACATGATGGGTGCCCAGCACATAATGCAGCTATAGTGACGACCTACCTCGACATAACCTTTCCGGGAAGATGGATCGGAAGATCTGGTCATTTCCATGGCCTGCGCGTTCTAACCCGACTTAACACCACTGGACTACTTCTGTGGGGGGTATCTCAAATATACCGTGTACGCTGGGTTTAATGACCCAATAACCTCGCCCGAGATCTTCGCCGTTCGAAATAACCAAACTCATGTAGGGGAATCAACCCGGCGTCACCGTCATTGGCATGCAATGAAACCTGGCGCCCGAGGGCTGAGGCATGTATTCGCGTGGATGGAGGCGTCTTCAAACTTTCTTAAATACTTTATAAAGAAGTTGAAAACACCTAATGTTATTCAACCTTCTCTCATGCCTGTGGATAAGATTCATAGGTGTAAATTTGTTATGATACTATTAACAACATTATTACATTTACATGTATCGATATTATGAGAAGTTCTGTATTCCTTTTCATTCTGCTGTTAGTGAAGAAAATATTTGAAAAAAGTACTCTTGGTAACATTGACGCTTTTGACACTTTCAGTTTAAAATAAGAACCGTATCAAAATGTCGAGAGGAAGAGCCACCTCATTTTTTATGTGCATTTCACAAAGCCATAAAAAATAGTATATCATCCACATATCGACATTCGCATGTTTCTGCTCGGGTTTTCGTATTGCCCGTGCGCAGACACCAACGTAACATATCCCACCTCCTTAATGAATTAAATAATCGAAATTAGATTCCTACACATTTTCATACTTAAATATCCCATACCGGTGATACACCTCTTGCTACATAACTCGTGAGACACCCTGTATATATATTATATTAGATACTACTTCAGTGTATATCTACTATATTATTATATATATAGATATTTATTATAATATATATGTACTTATATATATATATATATATATATATATATTATATAATATATAATATATATATTATATTATATATAACTATATAATATATATATATAATAATATAATATTATAAATATAATATACCGGGGTTAAATAAAGCACATTACCTCCACATTATTTTCTGAAAAAATTGCTGTTCAAAAAAATATTTAAGTTCAGAAAAGTTAAATATTAATTATAAAGTATATAATATAATATTTAACTATTAATAATATAATGTAATAATTTAGTCAGATTTTTATACGTCAATAATAGTAATATACAGACCTATATATACATATTCGATAGTATTGATTTGGACTTAGAATTTTTTCAGGAAATATGTGGAGTCCTGTGCTATACCTTACCATATACCGGTATATATATAACAGACTGCCGGATATCCGCCGATATCCGGTTTTAACTTCCAGCCGGATATCCGGTATCCGCTAATTTACTATCCGGCCCATCCCTAATATATATAATATATAATATTATTATATATATAATAGTATATATATATATATATATATAAATAATATATATATATTATATATATATATATATATATTATATTAATATACTATATATATATATATATATATATATATATTAATATATATTATATATATATATATATATATCATATTATATATAATATATTATACTGTATATAATATATATGATATTATATATATATATATATTCATATATAATATATATATATATATATATATATATAATATTAATATATATATATATATATATATAATATATATAATATATATATTATATATATATATACAGTATATCATATATATATATATATATATATACTATATTATATTATATATATATTAACTATATATATAATATATATATATTATATAAATATATATAATATATATATTTGAGTAAATGTACAGGACCCACCACTGCTCACAAAGAACACTGGCTGAAAAATCAACA
>JABUQX010001423.1:10000-12500 GCA_015478945.1 Trachelipus rathkii
TGCTTAATAGGCGTGTAGTTCTTTTCTGGTTAGTTGTCTGAAATAATTGGAAGTCATATCCGTAAATATCACTCCTTGGGGTGTTTTTGTGGTGTGTGAGATTCTTGTATTAGAACTATGTCAATGTTGTGTTCGTTAGAGGAAAGCTAGACATCTAAGAATGTTTGTCATCCAAGACAAAATATTGCGAATTTGGAGGCAATATATATATATATATATATATATTATATATAATATATATATATATAATATATATACTATATATATATATATATATATATAATATATTATATATATATATATATAATATTATATTAGCAATGGAACGATAATTGGTATTGAGAATTGAAAGGAAATACGTTAAGATTCACTAGCTGAGTAAACTGGAGCAGATACACTCGGAATAGGAAATATATATATATATGGTAATATATATATATATATATATATATATTATATATATATATATTATATATATATATATTATATATACTATAATCATATTATATATTATATATAATATATATATATATTATAATATATAGTGAATAGTTGGGTCTGGCTGCCTCACGCTATCTATTTTCTTGCCAAGGAAATGCTTATGCAGGCCTCGGAAATGGTCGTGATCGCAGTAAGCGGCCTTCATCTTTCGGCGAAAATGTATGGATGAATCCGTTATGGGTACATGGAAATGTCAGAGGAATAATGTTGCGGAGAAGAGGAGAGAGGTGATGGATGTATTTAAGAAAGGGCAAATTTGATCTTTGCATCGCTGGTGACTGAAACCAAAGATGAAAGGAAACGAATGAAATTGAGTGGTGTGGTGTGAAAATGTGCTGTCGTGCTGGTGTGGAAAGGAATGAGAGAGGGAGAGAAGGAGTTGCAATTTTGATGAGTGACCTGTGGTAAAAAGCTAGGTAGACTTTGATTGTGTGAGTCATAGAATTCTTAACGGTTAAATTTAAGTTTGAAAATGGTCAAGGTATGTGTGGTTGTGACGTATGGTCCATCTGAGGGAAACGTTGAAGAGAGTACGATTTTTTGGGATAATCTGAATGATGTTCTGGATGGGGTGAGTAGGAGCTTCAGATTGAATATGTTTGGGGACCTGAATTGTTGGATAGGTGATCAAAAAAGGGATGGTATAACAGGTGGTTTTGGGGTGGCGGGAGAAAATGAGAATGGTAGGAAGGTGATTGATTTCTGTGAAGAGAGAGGTATGTGTGTAAGTAATACTTTCTTTAAACACAAAAGTATCCATAAGTATACTAGAGTTGGGTGTAAGGTAGAGATGGTATCGAAAGTGAAAAGTATGATTGATTTAGTGTTGGTGAAAAAGGAGATGTTGAAGTATGTGTTGGATGTTAAATCAGTTAGGGGTTTAGGAATGGGATTATCGGATCATTATGTGGTTCTATGTAAAAACTTAAGTTAGTGGGGGTTGGAATGGAGGAGGAACGGTGATACGAAAGGAAGTAGGTAAAAATTAAGAGTGAGAAGTTAAGTGAGCAAGACAATAGGAATAAAGTATGTAAGAGCGCTCGCTAGTAAAAACGTTGAAGTGAAACAACGGTGATACTGGAACAAAAATCTGGGGGAAAATGAGGAGCAATTGTTTAAGTAGTGGCAAAGGAAGTCATTGTGGATCGATGCTAAAGTAGGCAAGTAAAGAATGTTAACAGTGGAATGAAGTGCAATGAAGAGGTGATGAAAGCGGTTAAAGTGTAAAACAAGAAGCGTGGTTGAATGTTATTAACAAGCAAATAATGAAGACTCAAAAGAAAGATGCTTTGAATTATATAAAGGAGGAAAAAGAAATACTAAAAGGTGAATTCGTAGGACAAAACAAGAGGTAAATGAACAGTCTGGGAAGGAGATGAATGAGGACTTACAAGGGAATAGGAAGCTCTTCTGCAAGAAGCGCGAAAGGTTAAGAAATGAGAATAAGGGATCTGCCTTACGAAATACATGAATAGGGATGGTGATTTTTGTAACTGAATGAAATGGATGTGAAAGGAGTGTGGAAAGAACACTTTCGAAAATTTGCACAATATTAACAGTAATGAAAGAGTGAACGTGAATGTTGTGGGTTTTTGATTGGTGCGGCAGGAAGGAATAGGTATCTTTGGGAATGAGGTTTGAATTATCAAAGGAGGAGGTTAATGGTAGGTGAAAAAAGTTGAGAATGGAACAATATGCAGGTATAGATGAAATTACTGGCTGAAATGATCAAGAACGGAGGCGAGAATGTGTGATTGATTGGATTTGGGAAGTTGTGTAATAAAGCGTTTATAAAGGGGTAATACGTTCCAAGGGATTGGAGGAGAGCAGGGTAAATAGTACCCTTATATAAGGGTAAGGGAAGAAAGGGGGACTGTAGAAATTATAGGGGAATAAGTTTACTGAGTGTTTCGTAGGGAAGGTATAATGCTGGTCATTTGGTCGAAGAGTGCCGTCGAGTGACTGAAGGACTGATTTGGTGAAGGAACAAGGTGCGTTT
>JABUQX010001423.1:17500-30283 GCA_015478945.1 Trachelipus rathkii
TAGTCATTCTTACCATTCGATTTATTCTCGAAGATAAATATCATAATGCGTTTTTATTTCATTTTTAATTTGGGTTACAATATGTCATAAATTTGTGATATAAGTTTCTTTTTTCTTGTTCTTAGATTTGTTTCTTGTTATATTTGATACTTCATTTATTTATTCCTCTTGATTTTATTATTTTTACTGTTGTTTATTTTTTGTATAGTTTGGTTTCTCTGATAATTGAATTTTATTTCTTTATTTTTAAAACCATTATTACTTATTAAGATTTATGGCAATTTACACCTTATGATAACAACTGATGCCCAATTTTCATACTGCTTACAAAAAATTATTATAAGAATACGATTCTCTACCTATTTATTGAAAGAAAGACTTTTTTTGTCATCTGTCGCATTTGAAGAAGTTAGTCAATTTGCGTTTTATTTTATTTTCATCCTTCCCAATCATAGATATAATTTCTATTTTTTATTATTAATTCATTTGGTTGAAATATCATGCAAATTGATCATATCTATCACTCCATTCTATTTTTTACTCCTGATTATTTAATGTCTCTAATTGCTCGATATGATGATCCTCATGCTTTTAATTGTTGATTGCTTTCTGAACAGTAGAGTTCCTCGCTTTCATACTATCTGTTCTTTATAATTTAGTATCTTTATTATTAAGTATATTTCTTTCCACATTTTTATGTTGAAATGTTTGTTCAATGCCTTCAAGTAAACATTATTTGCCTCTGCTTGTATAACACGGAATGATTCTCTGTAGTTGTTTCGTTTGATTAGACGTAAGCGAAATCATTTTTCCATTTTTAACTCTACAGCGAAAAATAAATACATCCTAATTGTGTTATCTCCTTCTCTATTAGCAAATGATGAATCACAATATGTTATTATTTCTCAATCCTTCTCCATTATTTTTTGATTATATATTATTCATTCTGTATTTTTTTCATTAAATCTATTAATGTTTTATAAATCTTTAAATAATCAGTTCTTTTTCTCCCTTCTCATTTTAGCTAACTAATATGCGTCTAAATCTGGTCTGTATTCTTGCCATCCAATTTAATTTACCTATTAATTGTTGGTATTCTTTTACTTCTCTTTATTAAGTTCTATTTCTTTGTTGTTTATTTCCTTAATTGATAGATCTTCTTCCAGTGAATCTCTTGCTTCCACCACTGATGAGGCAACCCCTATCCGGACAGAATCATTCTTTCGATCATTTAAATGATTCCGAACTAAGTCTCTTACGTGAATCAGGTCTATTTAAGTTAGTAATTAATAGAATGATTCACATTATTACTTCCTACCCATATAAAACTACTCATCTACATGTGTACACTATAATCCTTCAATTTAATTTGAATCTTTCATTATAAATAGTGTTGGTTCCATTTTGACTTTGTTTTAACCTAACTGTAATTAATTGTTTTTTCTGATAATACCACATCATTGGCCACATCTTGAATTCCATATACGGTTTTAATTCAGTTCCCAAAGTTTCCCATTTGTCCAATTCTGGTGGAGGTTTTAGAATATACTTTTCTTGTTACTGTATCTCCTTGTAAGAAGGCTGCTGAAATTATCCATTTTAGCGATGTTATCTCCATTTCTTTTCCTGAGCTAGGTTAGTTCATTTTCATTGCTTTCAAGTTGAATACTGTTGGTGCATGTTTTTTCTTCCACTATTTCTTCATGTATTTTGCTACTAATCTAGCTTTAAATTTTTTCCATTTTATTCTGCATTAATTTTTCACTATATGAACTCTTACATTAATTTGCTCTTTACCTTATCATTTACGTTCTTCAAAGAGCCTTGTTTTCTTCCAATGTCTATCTCTTAATTTTTGGCTTGTTAATTTCTTCATTTGAATGATTATAATAACTTTGATTTTATTCCTCATTCCTTCGCTCTAACCTATCTATTTCAATCTATTATTCCTCACTGCAATCCAACGATTCTTCTCGCTATCTTCTGTCATTTCAATTACATCTATATTCATCTAATTTTTTCAAATTCTTTCAATTCTATATTAATTAATTCTATTGTATTTTAATATTAGGGTATGTTATTAACAGTCTAGTTAATAGTTTTTTAACTATCTGGCTTTGCCAGCTCTACTATAATAATCATAACATTTAATATATATCTTTCATATTCTTATTTCATTTCATAGAATTTACCTGTTTTACAAGGGATTCAAAATTTCTTCATATCACATCATCTAAATCTTTTCTTACTCTTCTTCTTCTCATTCTTCAGCCTTATTGTTATATATATATCAGTTTCATCATCTATAATTTGAGCCATATTCTTGTCTTCTGATATCAGTAATATTGTAAAGGATTAAATAAATCAACTTCAATTTTAATTCTATGATGTAAATTGAATTTAATAGGAGAGTTTTGAGGTCAATGTAGGAATCCTACGAAGTGCAATAGCTTGAATGATACTTTTGATACTTCAAGGAAGTACGTTCCATGTTTTACTTGTGTGGTTTTTTCATCTACACACATTATTTTAGCTATCTCTTCCTCCATTCTTTATCATTTGATTTTCTTTTATAAATACTTTTCACCTATATTTATCATTTTTGACATGGTGTTATTCTTACATGACATAACATTGTCAGGGTTATTTTTCTGCTTCTCCATTTCAAAATATTTTTCTACATGTTCTGTTGTTTTTAATAATTCTTTAACATCTATATCTCTCTTTTCACTCATTTATTTATGTTACTCCATCTATTAAGTTTTGGTATTCCTATCGTTTCTTTGCCAAAATACAAGATTCGGTTAGGAGCATATCCCAAATTATTTGTTGATGGAGACATGGCTAAAACTGCCATGCCATGCTATTCTTTTTATGATGTTCTTATGATAACTTGTATTAATGATCTTAATAACTACTACTTCTTTCACATAATCCATTACTCTGGCTTCTGCCGCGTACTCATTTTGATATTCCAAATTCTGTCGTAAAAAGTTCCATATCTTCGTTTTGAATTCTCTTCCTGCATCAGACATAATACTATTGAGGATTCAAAATATAATAATCATTTTTCGATTAATCCTTTCTATAATTTCTTTACTGGTTTTATTTTTTAACCATACTGGTGCTGTGTATAGTCTTGTGCATTGGTCTATTTATGTACTAAAATTTATGTATTTCAATATATTCCACGTTGAAATATTCATTAAATTATTGCCTAATGCAAATCTCATTACTCCACGTGGAGTTTTTTAATTTTTTACATATCTTCGCATTCCTTCACATTTGCTCCAATTCTTTTTTAACATTATCCAAAAATCTTTCTTCTTTTATTTGTTTTTGATTTGTTGTTATTTATTTGGTTTTTAATAATTTTTTCTATTCCACAATGAGCAAATTGGTTTTTAGCTTTTTAATTTTTCTTTTCTAAATCTTTTCTTCACTTATTTTTATTCACCTTGCTATAATCCAACATGTTTTCTTTTGTTTTCTATTCAATTAGTATGCAGTGAATGTCCTCCTTCACTTATCAAATGTTGATAGTTACTTAAGAGTCATTATATTCACAAGGGATTCGTTAATTTTTAAATTCATTCTTTCATATTGAAGTTACTTATAATAAAGGATTTTTTTTAACTCCTCTATGACATTGATTTTTAAATCAAATCTCTTTCCTTTAAATTTTGCCAATAATATTTCTTTAATATTTTATAAATATGTTTTTCACCTTACAAACAACCATTTCTCTTAAATTTTAAAATTTCACGCATTATAATCATTTTATATCTTGATCATTTTAATCCACTAAATCAATTTGTTAATCCTAATTCTCGCAATTACTGTTTCTATACTTCCTGTATCTATAATAGCCACTACATCTTCTTGATATTTAATTTTCTTAGAGTCATTAATTCTTCATTCTTATTTGAAAAATGCCTAAATTTCTTATAAATCTTTGAGTAGCATTCAGTTTCTTTTTATTCTTTTTCTGTATTAATAATATGGAATTTTTTCGTAAATCGTAGTTTCTGTTGTCTTCTATTAGAAAATATAGATTTATTATTTTTTATCTTCTAATTGGTTCAGTTTCTTTACATTTTTTCATTAATGTGTCCTTCTTTTTTACATTTCCAACACACATTATTATGATTCTTCCTCCACATGCAATCTCTGTTTTACATGATTATTTCCGGTTACAAATAGCACATTTTAATGAACTTTGGAATACTCTTCTCTCTCCAGTAATCACATTTCTTCAGTGTTAAGATTATTGTATTATACATATGTAAAAATTATTTTATTATTATACCGTGATTTTCATTTTTTAGTGCGTCTTTCAAGCATATATTTGAATAGATGTAATCATATTTACAATTGATTCTGTAGTTGTTATGCAAATATTTGTTTTAATTCCTTCAATCTTTTTTATAATTACATTTCTTGTAATACCCATATTAGAGTTACTTATCAATTGGTATGAATGTACTTTTCACCTCTCTTCCTGGCATGAAGTATTTCACAAATCCTCGTTCTTTGATCATATATCTGGCTACATGTTAAGGAAAACTTTTTCCTATTCTTTATTACTAATGCACAAGGTGTTTGGCTTGAAGACGCTCACTTTTTTGTTCCGGAAATTTCTCCGCTTGCATTTTTGTGTCAAATGCCTTAAAATTACGTCATTTTCTTTCATATATTTTTTTCATTTAATGAATTTGCAATTTTAATGTTTTATCTGCAATACCTCCTATTATTTGTGCTTTTTAAGTTTTATTCCTTTTTTTATATTCTCTCCATACATTTAGTGGTAATACCTTTCTGAAACAGAAATTGTAAGCGAAACAGGAATACGAATTAGTGGTTATAATTCATTGTAACATAAATGATAATTAGCTGTTATCAGCATTGAAACACGAACGAAAATATAACAGAAATGCAATTTAGTGGTTATCATTGTTATTTTTAGATATTCTTTTGCAGTATTTATCTTGCTTCTTTGACATTTGTTCTGTGTTATTTATTCGTCTTATTTGAATTATTAAAATGATTAAAGTAAATTAGTTATTCTTCCATTTCGAATTTTTATTCGATGGTATTTGATGACCAGGAGTTTTATTCCATTTTAATTGATGAATATTGTCATAAATTTGTGATATAAGTTTCTTTTTCTTGTTCTTGATTTGTTCTGTTCATTGATATATTACTCATTTATTTATTCCCTCTTGATTTATATTTGTTACTTTTGTTTATTTTTTAATTTTACTTTTACTTTTTTAATACATTTGAAATTTAATTTCTCTACTCTCAACCATAATCAATTAATATTATAATCAAATTTTCACCAATATATATATAAATCTAGTATCCATTTTTGCTGTAATTGAGAAGAATATGATATAGATTAAAATTTAATATCCTAATCTTGTATTGAAGTTGTGCAACAGCATTAAAATTTACAAAATTTCAAGAAAACATTTTTTTTTCGCACCAATGCATCTTAACAGAAACGACTAATATAATCCTTACTAAATAAAAATCAGTTAATAACTGGGATTAATAATATTTTAAAAAAGTCAAGTCCGATTGAAGGATAAGCTTTAGTAATAGCTATGAAGAAGTAAAAAACTTTACTACAGACTAACTGCATTTTCATTTTTTCATACAAAGATTCTTCAAAGATCTTGAAGATTCTTTAATCAATGTGTCCCATGAATGAAATCTTTAAATCAGGGTTTAAAATTAACACAAAATTTTATTAAATAAATAAAATAAATAAAATCACTCTCTCTCTGTTGATTTTCGTAATAATTTGGTTTTGGCATTTGTTGATTATGTCTGTCACCTTCCATGCTGTGTTACAACTGATATTTTAAGAATTTTCGCTAGAACTTCACCAAACTAATTGCAGTTTGATAGCTCTACAGCATTTCTGGTGTGCAAAAATGGCCAATATTACTACTAGGCTGTTCATGCACTTATGTGAAATCTCAGCTTGCGGTAAATAAGTTATCTTCAACACAGTTACTTACCTTCTACTGCTTTCAGCACTACTAGCAGGCGAATGACGTCTACTGTGCGGCCCTGACATCCTGCTACTGCGTTGAGAAACTGTTGAAGAGGACGCATTTGTCCCTTCTGAACTCTGTGACGGTGTCGGACTGAAAGCAAAAGTTCAGTTTAACCTAACAAGAAAACTGGAGACACGTAGTTGACAAATTATGGTGATAAATATATGATGTTTAGGTAATGTAATTTTAAAAACATTTATTTTCATCTATCATACATAATATATATATTATATATATTATATATATATATATATTATATATATATATATATATTATATTTTTTCTCTCCTCTATAACAAATCTATTGTTGATATATATATATATATATCATATACTATATATATATATGAAACTTCAAAGAATTGAAAGTAATTTTAGTTAAAGAAGAAGTGAATGTAATTGATGGGAAGATGAATATAGTGACTAAGCTGCAACAGGTTACTTACCATCTCCGTTTTACGCACTACGCTTTTTCACTTTTTAATCTGTATATTGAAAAATTTATCTCAAGTTTTTTTTTCATTGTACTAACAGATTAGGCCATCGTCTGCCTGCGTGTTGCTAGTGACTGAACGATGGCAAATTTACTCCCCCACCTCTCTCTCCCTCTCTCTTACTTTCTCTCCATCTCTCTCTCTTCCGTCTCCGTCCTCTCTCTCTCTCTCTCTCTCTCTCTCTCTCTCTCTCTCTCTCTTCTCTCTCTCTCTCTCTCTCGCTCTCTCCTCTCTCTCTCTCCTTTCTCCTCCCTCTCTCTTTCTTCCTCTCTCTCTCTGGAAGTGAGACCTACAATTCATTCCTCTCTCTCTCTCTCTCTCCTCTTCCTCTCTCTCTCTCTTCTCTCTCTCTCTTCTCCTCTCTCTTCTCTCTCTCTCTCTCATCTCTCTCTCTCTCTCTCTCTTCTTCTCTCTCTCTTCTCTTCTTTCTCCTCTCTCTCTCTCTCTTCTTATCTCCTCTCTTCTCCTCCTCTCTCTCACTTTCTCTCTCTCCTCTCTCTCTCTCTTCCCTCCTCACTTTCCTTCTCTCTCTTTTTCTCTCTCCTTCTCTCCTCTCTCCATCCTCTCTTCTCCTATCTATTCTCCTCTTCTCTCTCTCTCTCTCTCAATCAATCAATCAATGCATAACTTTCATTTATGATCAGTTTAAAAGAGACAGACCGACATAAACTTGATTACTTTGTTTGTTTTTACCTTTTCAATCAACCCAACCCCCAACCCCCTCCCCAATTTCATCTTCTCTACCTCTCCTCCCTCTCTATCCTCCTCTCTTCTTTCCCATAACTCCTCTCTCTACTCTCCTCTCTTTATCCTCCTCTCTTCTTTCCCATATCTCCTCTCTCCACTCTCCTCCCTCCCATCTCTTCTTCTCTTTCACCTTGCTTCTATGACGGCCTCTCTTCTTCCCTTCAACCCTGCCTCTCTTCCGCTATACGTCATTTCTTGCTCCTCCTGCCTTTCCCCCCCTTTTCGATATCCCCTTGTTTTCATCATTGTCTCATTTCAGGTGTATGAAAAGGAAGTATCAGAAACTCGTTCCAAGCGTCATGTAGAAACATATGCTGAATCAACACGATTCATTCAAGGATTATATATATACTATAGTATATATATATATATATATATATAAGTATATATCTTATATATAGTAGTATATAAGGGTTGCCTTTTACATATAATAACCTACTAGTAATAACTCATATATATATATATATAGATATAATATATATATATAAGTAAATATATATATACTGATAATTAGTTCTCGCTCCGCTGGACCGCCTGGCGTGGGGTTTTGATTTCTTTTCCCGGTGCGATCTTTAGCAGCTCTTCCCGTCGCGCGCTCGCCGGTGCGATCCGTCTCCATCCCCGCCCGCATCCTTCTGCCAACTCGCCTCATCCTCAGCACGGTCGGTGTTGCCTCAAGGTTCTGTCCTAGCTCCAACTTTTTTTCTACTTTTCGTTATATGACGCTTCTCTCTGCTCTCTCTCTCTCCGCCTCTCGCCCTCTCGTCCACCCTCCTGCACCTCCAACACCAGCTCATCTCTCGTTTGCTCGTCTCGTCTCTCTCATCTCTCGCTCTCTCTCGTCTTCTATCTGTCGTCTCTCTGCTCGTCTCTCGTCTCCTCTCTTATGCTCTGATGCGCCGAGACTGGAACCATCAGTTCCTTCATCTAGTTTTTCCTAACTTTCCTTTGACTTGGACACTGTTCAAAATCCGCGTGCAATCAGAAGCACATGTCGAAACTTTCATTTGGGCCCTTTTATTCTCGTCTTTTCAAATTCGCTCTAATTTCATAGGGCTGCTCGGCCAGTTGCCCACGATATTATACTCCCTGAGAGTCAAGTATATATATTATATATATATATATATATAATAGTAGTTAATATAGGTTTTCAACGAGCTATATCGCTATTTTGAGGCAGTTATAAACAGGTTTATCGAGAGTTATATGCTATTTTATCAATAGTCAGATTTATAGCTATATCAGAGCAGTTACATAGAGCATTACTCAAGAGGTTCAACCGGCATGTCCCAGGAATCAAGTACCCATAGACGAGCCATTTATCTGATACCGGAGAGTCCGTTAATAAAATAGATCAGAGCATTTAGTCGAGAGGTCAAGTTCCACAACTCCTACTGATACTATATAAAACACCAGTATTCATAATAAATCCACATAATGTTACCCCCTAGAGCAATAGTCAAATAACCTAGCAATTCCCGAGAGTCACCTAGAAAAGTATTATATCCCAAGAGCAGTCGGGGAAAGCAGCATTCCCCAGAGAGGGGAGTATGACAATAAAACAGATATAATCATCAATAAAATAACACACATAGAATAATTAGACTTGTCAAAATCTTATATAGTAGGTATATATATATAGTAATATATATATATATATAGGTATTAGTAGGTATATATATTTCACTCTTGGCTAGGACACGGTTTAACTGACCTGACAAGAGAGTTGTAACCTTTAGAGTAAAGATTACAAAACAATGTTCCTCACAAATAGCCACGCAAAAGTAGCAAAAATTTCCTCACTTAACTAAAAAATCTGTAGCCCAAAATGAAGAAGCCGCTCATTCAAGGAGTTTTTCAACGATTTAAGCTTTGAAAAGCCAAGCTATAAGGAGGGAACAATAGCGCGGTAAAACAGTCAATGACATAGTAGAATAGCTTTTATAGAAGGGTATATTTGGAAACAGGCCCTATATTTTGGACCAGGACTGAAGTGCCCGAAGTGCCCCAGTACGGATATTCCAATGTCGAACCCCAATGTAGGGGTCTGCATAGAAACTTTCCCATTGGTTCTAATAACTACTTTATTTCTCCGAGTGAATTTTCCAAAGCCTGAAAAGACGTGAAGAAACTGTCTTATTAGGGGCTTATATTATATTCATATTAGTATAATATAATATTCAGTATAAGTATATATATATATAATAACTATATATAATGTGATAGATATGATATGAGTGGTGATATATAGTAGTATATATGAGTGGTGATACTAGTTGCTATACGTAGTAGTATATTATACTTAGTATATATAATCTATATAATGATAGTAGATATATATATAATACGCTACTAATAGTGGCCAATTAAACGAAAGTAGTGCACTTTTATAGTCTGTAGCTACTACTGTACGACCACAGACCACTACTACTGCTATGATATTCAAGTCCGAATTACTGAACTATTGTTTTCGTAGTCGACGACTTACCATATACTGAATAATAATTGAAGTGAATAAATGGAAATAATAAAAAATAATAATAATAAATTATGAATAATAATGATAATAAATAATAATAATAATGATATAATATACAATAATAATAATGGGGCATTAGATTAGATTATAGCTTCTTTATCTGATTATTTATGTCAACGAGTTTACGCCCATGTTATTTTTTTTCAATCGTTAATGTAAGTTATGTTTTAAATAATTTTATCTTAATTATAAAAAAAAGCTTTAAAATGAAATGGAAAAATTCTTGAAAATGTATTATTAGGTCTTGTAAGGAGTGCAGAATGAGTCCTGAAAATCTTCCCATTTAGAAAATAATACAATTCAATTAACTTCCTGAAATTAAGTTTTAACCTAGAATATTTAGTTTCAGGAGTTGAAATTAAATCAAAGGCCCAAGGCCATTGAAAGAGCCGAAAAATACAAAAACGCCAGCAATGAGAGTCCAGCCGACTTTCTCAGCCAGTACCAAATATGTTTAATTCCCGACAGAAAAAAATTTCCGTTGAAGAACGAGAGTCAAAAAACAGCCAAGCCCGAATACCGATTCCAGCCACAACCGAATATAAAAGAGGTAAGACCTAAATAAGTCAGACCAAGTTGGCTTTAAAACCTATTGCCCTGTTACTGTTGAAAATCAAATAGTCATGAAGTTAGACTTAGTTGGGCAGGTGTTGTGTATAAATGAGGTAAAAATTGTATTTATTAAATTCTTGTTAATTTACGTTTATTATATATAGACAAGAAGAAATCTGCAAATATAAGAAAGACGGATTACCTGTATAAATATTGTTATTTACATGTATTTTTCCCTTGTCAAAGGAAAAGAATTTCGGTATTTTTTCAATTATACAAACTTAAAATTCATTTATCTGAGCCCCATGAATGCATCATATAAACTGTTTAAAATAATTATTATTCCGCTATCAATAATAATAATAATATAATAATAATAAGTAATTAATAATAAAAATAATAATAAATAATAATATAATAATAACTAATAATAATTAATAATGTAATGGAATAATAAATAAATAAATAAATAAATAAAATGCCTTGTTTAATTTTAAATCAAATATATTTATATAATGAAAATTTGGGTAATTAACCTAATAATATAATAGATAATAATAATAATGAATAAATATAATAGTATAGATAATATATAATAGATAATGAATAATAATAAAGAAAGATAAAAGTGGTTTTTATGAAAGAAAAAAATAATAATATTTATAAAAATTATTATTAACTATATAATAACAAATATCGAAAAGCTTAGAAACATATAATATAATAAAATATAAAGAATAATGAATAATAAAGATAATGAATAGATAATAATAATAATAATAATAATAATATAATAATAATAAAAATACGAGGGCTACACAATGGGTGAAGAAGATAAATTTTATGAAGATGATGTAAGTTGATACTACTACTACTACTACTACTACTACTACTACTACTACTACTAATAATAATATAATAATAATAATAATAATAATAATAATAATAATACATAATAATAATAATAATAATAATAATAAATAAAATGAAAACTAAATAGATCAACACTAATAATAATAATAATCTAATAAATAATAATAATAATACATTATTATTATTATTATTAGTTATTATTATTGATTATTATTATTATTATTATTATTATTATTATTATTATTATTATTAGAAAGAAAATCGACTTTTGTTAAAACGTAATAAAAACGGTAAACTCAAATACCGTAGAGTTTATTTTCATAAATTAAAGATTTTAATTTATGTATTTATGTATTTATTTGCCTTTAATTAATGTTATTATTTTTCTGTCATTTTTTTTGATTGAAGTTTATGTATTTAGAATGGAATAATAATAATATAATATAATATATGAATAATATAATATATAATAGATAATAAATTAATAATAAATAATAATATGAATAAATTGATCTGCCTAAACTGCCATATGAATTTAAGCATGCAATCATCTTGTAAAGGTTATATATAATATATTATATATATATATATATATATATATATATTATATATATTTATATATATATATATAATATAGATATATATATATATATATACTAATATGTATATATATAAGTTATTAGTATATATATATATTTGGTTTAATTACTACGTTGTGTCCCTATCATTTGTCAATATGACCTGTTAGTCATCGATAAATTTGTCAGATGTCGTTGCTAGCAAAGTGCAATCATTCCATCACATTTAAACCCGACTCGATAAGACGCCCTGCTTCACTGAAATCGCACAGGTAGCTGTTCGAAACATCAACAGTACTTTACTGGAAGTGTGAACTCCTAATTGTGATCAAGTTTATGTGGGTGTGAATCGTTTATAGAGGAGGTTGTGTATATTTGTGTGATTGCAAACTTTCCGGGATGTAGACACCACCTTCGCATTGTATGGATGTATGATGTTTGTGTGTATGTATGATGTAATAATATTGGGTGACGTTTCGGAGAGTGCAGGATGCATAACGGGAGCGGTTTTCTCTGGTATGGAGGAGGTATACATTATATTCTATTTCCATTTAAGTATAAGTTATAATTATGCGTTGGTTTGACTCTGGTTACGACCGTCTTTTAAAGATCATTTCTCTGTCTCATCTGTTCTCTCTCCTCCTTCTCTATTCTCCTTCTCTCTTCTTCTCTCCTCCTCTCCTCTCTCTCTCTTCATCTCTCTCTCTCTCTCTCTGCTCTCTCTACTCTCTTCTCGTCTCTCTCTCTCAGAAACTTCATGCAACTTATAAGTTAATTACACCTTGGCAAATGATAAAAATTCAAATTCTTTGGTCCGAACATTTAAACTCTTGTTTTTCTCCCTGTTGGAAAAAATTCAGTGATCTTTCTTAGGGGTTGACCGAGGCAGCCTGCCTGGGCCGGGTGCGGGTGCGGTGCGGTGCGGTCGTGGT
>JABUQX010001424.1:0-10000 GCA_015478945.1 Trachelipus rathkii
TCGTGATATAAGCCTGAGTAGGAATGTGATTTGTCTGCATATTTAAAATAGGAAAGTCATCTGGAGGTGTGGCAGGTGGGTTAAACAATAACCCTACAATGCTACGATAAACTGAGGAGAGGACATTTTCTTTATAAGCAGAGGATTTTGAGCTTCGAGGACTGTTCGTCGTTAACCTGTTTTCCCCCTTTTCCCTAAAATGAACACAACTAAGGCACCGCTTTGTATCGTAGTTAATGAGAAGCAATCTGAAACAAATATATTATCAATTATAAAGGTATTAAAATAATCGTATTAAATATTACTATAATTATTATTATAACTGTAATATAATCTAATAATAATATATAAATATTATATAATTGTCTTAATAAAGTAAATATATATAAATTTATATATTATAGAATATTTTTATTAACATTTTAATTTCATTGAGTAATATTATGTTGTATATATATATGTATATTAAAGTATGTATGTAATGACAAATCACAGTACTATTATTATTGAGTTTATAATATCATACAGCATTAAATAATAATTAGTGATAAATGGAGTATGAAATGAGCTATATATAAATATATATATCAATGACACTAATGAATATATATATATTGTTTATATATTTATATTTAATATCTATATATGAAACAAAAATATAAATAAAAATATGTCCTTTGAATATTTATTTCATTATTATATTTTAAAAGCTGAATATGTATATATCTATAATTAATAAACAGTATTATATATAGGTATAGTTACATATAACCTTTATCACCTATAAATGTAATATAATAATATAATATTACTTTTTAATTTTTATTTATCTCAATATATCCATATCATATATATATATATATATAATATATATATATATATATATATATATTATAGCTAAATAGATAGTATTACATAGGTTCGACCTATACTGAAATTTTTATAATATTATTGTTAGATTAGGATTTAGTATATATATCATATTTGATTAAATATATATCACAATATTTGAATGTGAGTGTAGGTAATAACGACATCAGGATAGTATTTATCCTAACAATTACAGTATTGATAAGAGGATCAATGAGTGATTTCGTTAAAATCATCAAATCAATTTAATATTTGAAGTATCAATAGATCCTTATAAACTTTCAAATTTAGAATATATAATAACAATAGAGTATTCCAGAAGTAAATTTGGATAAAATGGAGACTACTCATAAGATAAAATTTTAAAGTAATTGAATAATTTACTATTTTACTAATTACTCTCTTATGGATTCAGATATTAGAATTTAATATATTAATTATAAATATATTATATATATTGTATATTCAAATTATATTAATATATAAATAATTACCAAATAATATATACAATATATAATATAGTATTAATGTTAATTAAATATCTATATATTCATATAAATTATATTTATATGATTATTATATTATATTATTATAGTAATAAAATATTATATAATATATATATCTAATATATATTATATATATATAATATATATATATATAATATATATATATATATATAATATAATATATAATTATACAATACTACATACATAACAATATCATACAATACATAACTATACATACATACATACTACATAATACTACACACATACATAATACCCATGTGTCATAGAGATCATTACATAACATACAACATACATACATACATACATAAACATTACCATATCATAAATTATTCATAACCTAACATACAATACATATATAAACATTAACATACATTAACATAACATAACATATAATACTATTAAACATACATACATACATACATACATATAAATTACATACTAACTATTAACATAACATAAATTAACATAAACTACATACATATATACATACTAATACAGACATATCATACATTATCCTACTCAGACTCCACTCACGAGAGCATATACTATGAGGAGGAGAGAGTACAAGAGTTAATCATAGGAAATATAACTACTATAATCATAAGATACCACACGCTGAGAGTTAAATAGGACTTAACTTACTCTCAACACTATCTATCATAACATACACTTATACCAATACAAACAAATACCATACATACATAGCAGTAGAATATATCTATCACAACATACATACATAACTAACTATAGAAAATTTACATAAATAATACATACCTAACCATATTCAATTAACAACCTCCATTATATAATTATTACATTTACTATGATCATATTAATAACAATAACAATATAAACACATACCCTATAGACTATACAAACATATCACACAAACTAACTACATATATAAACATACATAACTCGACAATCTGACATGGGCACATACATATTCATGTAGCTAACATAACACTACAATAACTCGAAATACATAACCATACATATTAATAGTTAAACAAACCAATAACAATACAAATATTCGTTAATAAAATTCATATCATTTACTATTATTAAAATAATTATATAAATACGGAGAATTAATTAACAATTAGTATTATTAATATAATATACGAACTATTGATACGTATCTACAAACCTTATATATAATCAGTAATCAAATTAAATATTATAATATATATATATTATAATATTATCAATATTAAATATTTAGATATACTAACAAATTAATATACAAGAATTCTATCACTATAAGGACGTAGGTCAGGAGATTAGGTAGTATACCTATTGTATAATAAGTACTATATTTCAAGGACTAACAATCTTACATTCCAGTTACTAGAATAATAGAAATTCACGAAACACTAGATCTTTAATGGGTATACTACTCATACATATATATATCCACACCTCAACAAAAATTCATTTATTCATAAAATATTATATATATTTATAATATATATATATATATATATATAAATAATAATACTAGCTGGTATCATTTGTTAAGTTATATTATACGATCATTCATTCCTTCTTTACAAGCTACTTATTTCATTTCAAGATATTAATACATGATAATAATATTAAATAATATTAATAATTAATATAATAATAATAATATAATAATTAATATATATATATACATAATAAATTTAATTAAAGTATGTAGACATCCCATTATCACGTAACTTAGCATTATTAAAATATTATTAATCATCAACTCAAATCCACGACAACCATAGCACATAATCAACTGATATATTAAAGTCAAATTAATTATGAATCAGCTTTCGCAGCAACGCACGTAACCCAATGACAATCTCATGATATTTTTGTAAATAAAAGATGCGGTATCTTATAAAAGATTGAAAGGGTTATTGCGGTTATTGAGATAAAGTATTATCATAAATTAACTAGTTATAGTTAATAACTCATAATGTGTTTTTAGAGAGTTATTTTTTGGGAACGCGGGTGAGTCGCAATAAGAATATAGGCTAAGTTTAGTCTTATTTTCTATTAGAGTGTATAATAAGTAAATTATAAAAGTAATAATATTAAATTGCAATAGCATACCATGTCCTATTTTTATATAACAAATTAATGAATAAAATACAATTTATATAATATATACATTATGTACCTAAACTGAGCTTAACATATATCTATTGAGCTAATACTTAATTTCAAAATTAGAGTTACATTTATCATCACACATTTTAGTCATTATTTATTAATTACTATAAATAGATAAAATATAACTAATTGGTTCTATTAGTATTCACACAAGTATACGCTCCTATCTTTACTTGTAGGGTTCTCCTGAACGAATATACTTAAATGTAATATTACTAGTCACATTAACAATGACTACTGGGTAAGTCCCATTATAGATCACGAAGTCTTATCAAAGTATGATGAATATATCATAGTAGATAGTGTAGTTATCTAACTATAATGTATTATATATACCGTAGGTATTAACTAAGATGAGTGATAATATATTTAAATTTATCTATTATTCGAGACTCAAAAAATTAGTGGCTCATTCCCTTATTCGTACAGCTAAATAATTACTATCACATGATCCCATTATTGCCGGCATTTTATTATCTTTGATACACATATACACAGTGTTTACTCTCATTTATCAAATACCCTCTCATTACAGAACTTACAATATCCCTTCATATCTATTCTCGACTAACTATGAATATATTTACTTTTTGTGTGCCTCGTCTCGTGCTCGTGTGTGTGTTGTCGTTCCGTAGTTGTGGATTTATTCCGCATATACACCGGGGCTGGGCCCTTTTTCGAGGAATGGCGCAAAATAAAAATACTCTTATGTAGTGTACTATACTGTTGTCTTTCCGACCCCATCCAAGCCCTCAATCCGGGAGAGCGCCGCAACATTTTTCGGTTGTGCGAGCCAGACGTGGGTTCCTTATTGAAGAGGGGAATGCTATTTCACACTATCTAGTTGGAGACAAAACAGAAAGAAGGGCCATAGGAGTTATCCAGGCAACAGAAGTGTAACGCTGAGAAAAAAGAGGACACTCTTTAACGTTACAGATTATCCAGATACATACAAGTTACACTGCGCGATATTCCTACCATATCTCAACTAAATCAGTTTGCAATTCAGCTGCCCACCTTATTTCCGTCTGACTATTAACCACTAGGTGCATCCACACTTGTGATACGATTGGGATAACGCAAGGGTGGTGTAATGCGAGAGGATAGATCTCCCTCAGATCAATTCTCGACCGCTCGTCAGTAGGCGCATCATTATCATGATAACCTATGAAATAATGATTCCGACGCACACAACTGTCAAGACGTCTGAGAGTACAGTAGGTACTAAGGGATGTCTGCAAAGAAGGGGACAGTTATTTAGTCTCTTGGCTTTAGACTCAACTCTATCTAATAAAAGGGTGGAGCCGGAACCCCCAAATTTGAGACAGCTATAAGAATACATATTACACAGAGGTCGTATTACAAAAGACCCTTTTATATCTCAATATCTTGTGCGAAAGCTTAGGTATCCTCGTTATACCCGAGGAAGCGTGTATAAAAAATACCACATCTCTGTGGCGACAATACCTCTCTGAGACGGATGTCAAATCTCTCCCTTCCACGCCCTCTTATTCCTTATATGAGGCTATAGCCCTAGCGTCAGCACTACTATTATAAGACTATATTGACACGATCTTCTGTCAAGATCAAACAGTTCTAGTTGATTGTCTTATTTGATCTGCAGAACCCACGGTCTGATTCTGTATCCTTTCATAATCGCACGCAACGCCAAAGATATAATAGTCTCAAAAATAGATCACCTAGAAAATCTCGATTATCAACTCTTAGGGAGCAGCGAGTAGAATAGAATCCATTCCCAGTACTACAGGCTCTGCGCTATCACGAGATAAGCGCATACAAACTGTATCCGTAATAAGAGAACTACATTAATTTTTAATAGCCTACTCAGATCTTCCTGTGAACGCATTTCAGGAGACATTCATGCATTTCATTTTTCTAATGAGCTATAATTTCATCCGCAGCCGCCATAGTAACTTATTACGTGGAGGAGGTCAGTTATTGCTCTGTCAGTAGTGGTGATTTCTACCTATCCCACGAGCTACTCACAGACGGTCTATCCTATTCTCGAGAGGACTTTATGAGTGGTGAAAGGGTGCTATAAAAGTCTAAAATTCTTCGGTGTATAGTTTGGCACGCACTCACTCACAAGTTATTTCATTATAATTGAATAAGAGTAAATATCCTCGAATGCCAGCTGCTGGTCTTCGTCCAGAGAAGTCTCAAATGTGGTTGATAGAGCTAGCTCAACCGTAGTAGTACGTAATTCCACATTAATTCGATTCACGGCGTTGGCTGACGGCACAGCCACACACGTCTACGTGGTATCTATATATATCGGTAAACCAGGTATCTATTCAATAAGCGGGTTATATATTTATCTTTCCTCGCGAGTTAGGGTTTACTTCGTGGGCAAAAAGTAGCCATCCAAATATTTCATAATATATTCCCTCTTCTTACTCGAGTATTACCTAACTAGATAACTCTGCTAGTTAACGAAAAAATCATACAACTTTTTTTGTAAAGGTGCTATTATTTCTTTCAATCAGAGAGCAGCATATCAATTTGTATGAATGGAGAGAAAGCTTGATCACATAGATATAGAGTGTAGGAACATTTCACATTACGCTGAAAATTTTTTGATTTTTTTTCACCAAGAGATTTATTGCTTTGTTGTTCAGAATGATTTCGAGAGACGTGCTTATATCGCTCAACTCTTGTGTAGCAAAAAAAATATTTTAATTCACTTTCCCCTCCTCTCTCTTATAACTATAGTTATCTCTGCCACAATTTTCAAAATCAAATGAATATTCCTTGGATGCAGTATATTAATAGTCTCTGTATTAAGGTTCTTATTACATTTGAGTAAGAGAATATTCTCACACTTACTAAGTACACTCTATATACGGCGCGATTAGGGGAGAAAATCGCTAACTTATGTAATAGTGTTATATTGATCTTGATCCTTACTATATACATTAAATATATTAAAGGACCTATATATATACTATATTCATAGATAACACACTAATGATTAGGATACTCATATCCCTATAGCTAGAGGTTATTACGGGCTGGAACTAGGTGGTATAATGCTCAACTATGACATTTCACTATCACTAAAATATATGACTAAATCATAAATTTTCAGTAAGATTATATCTATCACTCACAGGCATTGATATCATTGTAAAATAATAGTTGAGCTATAACTGCATTATGACTCATAGCAGTTGAGTGGCATGCGAGAGAAAATCATTGATTTTTTTCACACACTCGAATTTTTTCACTATAGAGTTTTTTGCACGTGTATTTCTGGACTATATTTTTATAGCGTGAGAGACTATCTAATTCAACGGTTTTGAGTATCATTATATAATTGTCTACATAAAATCGAGTTTAAGTGATTTCACTTCAATATGTCACCCGAACAATAAAAAACATCTACAATAATAAATATCATAGCAAGGCTACTTGTTTACGCAAATACGTAATTTTCGTACGAATCAATGACTAAAATCACCTCCATATATACCAACGGCGAGAGAGGTGTAACAGAGTGATCACACACAAAGACATTCACGTGTTTCAAAACACATGCTCCTCTTTGTTATTTTTCTGCACTGATAATAAATATTGCACTCTTCATATAAAAATAAACAACTCTTAATTTGCTGCATTCGCATTCACTCATGTCGATGTTACTGCGGTATATCGAGCTGCGAGGGCATATTTTTACACGCAAATTTGTGCACGTCAGGAGCTAGGGTTCTACGTTTCTGTAACTAAAAATTCGAGTCAACTCACTATACTTTTTTAAGACTTTAATATAAAGAAAGGATAATTGTTTCCAATATACAGGTTCATAATATTATCCGCCAGTGACAGTCGATCGTTAATCTGCAAAAAATAATAACGACGAAATGGGGTTACTTCTTTTTCAATCAAATATCAAAATCCTAGGCATAACGAATATCGCCCCAACCCACTCGCTCAGACTGAGGTTTGCAACTGCGAGCAGTGATGGCTTTGAGACTGCTTTCTATCTTGGGATTACTGGCGAGACTCCTCCTTTTGGAGCTGAAGACTCCATTCCTCGCCACATGTTCTGCGAGTCCCGCTCCCACGCCATTCTTGAGCTCTACTTCGTTTCTTGTTTGTTGCCGGTCTAGATTGTCGCGCTCTCCCATATCTTTTTTTGAGAGAGGCCTATGTCACCTCGAGGATATACATCTAAACAATTATAGATTGATTTACTTCAACTATCGCGCATCCCACTATCGCGTGTGTAACCTCACCAATATGTCACCTCTTACGATTTAATAATATAATTTACTTAGTTATATAATAGATATCATTCTATTATATACCGCTATATAGTATGAATATTTAGTGTAATTTACTCAGCTTAGCGTTGACTGTTTATTATGTTTAAAACGATACTTATTAAAATATTAGACTAATGTATGCTCCAGGTATATCCTTCTAGAACTAATAACTAATATTATCTATCACTTCATACTGAGTATTATTATCTTATTCTTACGTTTTCCCCTTAGTTATAAGGTAGCCGAGTTTACTATCATATTAGGGACTAAGTATATAATGTTTATCTAAAATATCTTGTCACATATATATGAGTATATATAAAAATACTTCAATAAGTAGCAAATCATTTCAGACATATCTGTCTGAACCTGAGAATCGATAGTTTGTCTAATTCCGATATATCATCAGTTATAGAGTCAGGGAGGAGAATACCCCACATTTTTTTGCGCCAGGAGGCAATGAACTAGTATTTATCTTGGTTTTTTGGTAAAATAAACCACCTCGGGGAGTTATTATTCTAATCCCTCGTTTTGGTAGAATATCAATGTTCTTGTACTTTGGCGCCGTCCCCACCGCTTCAGTGATCCGTACCTCTCTAATAGAGGCGAGTCTACTCTTTTTTGAAGACGTCTTTAATATAATCAAATTAAATTAACTCTTTTAACAGTCTCATATTAATTATTGTTTAGAAATACGATAAACGCTTCGCAATCAGCTTCTTTTAACAATTTATGAAGAGTAGAACCGCGCATCGACAAACAATAATTTCATTGTCTTCTTAGCTTAATCATTTGGGATAGTTTTAAAAAGCACTATCTCTGACTTTTGCTATATCTTCTGGAGTGAGACAAGTGAATCCCAATTATTAAAGTCTTTAGAGCCTCACTTTTTGCAAAAGTTTTTTTTGCTCTCTCACTCAGGAAGCATAAATAAGGGGTAAATTGCTGATTAAACAAGATTTAGACAGAAGGATATATTGAATAACTTTGGAGTGAGTTTGTTGAAGTCATTGACTTAGAAGCTAGATTTTGGTTTCATAGTGAGACTTTAGAGTGCTTGTGACAGCTACTGTTGCGTCACTGCTTGACACGCGCCACACCTCATATTCAGCATCCTCGATCTAATTCTGGCATTCTCTCCTCTGCTTCTCTGCAGTTTTTTCTGCATCAACTTAACTCTATGACTTCAGCTTCTCGATCTTAGTTTTTCCTTCATCTATCAAGCTATAGATATATTTATTCATTAGTTACTCCTTTCAGGCTCATTAGCTGCTCTCCTTTCAAGCTTCAAGCTTATCTTTCTTCCCTTCTAGCTTCAAGCGCTCAACTTTTTCTCTTTAAAAGGCATGCAACTATCTAAACTCTGTTGTTCGACCGCCTCACGACTATCTGCTTCCTAGCTAAACTTTGTGTACGCACAACACGCAATTCCACACATACATCATGGAAGCGCCGGGAACATTTGAGACCCTTCTTATCTCTTAGTGACGCAGCGAGTTCCCTTACCCGATAAAAACCAATGACTTTGCATAATTCTACATTAGTCATGTAAGAAGCCATTGTTATAAGTAAGTATAGTTAAGTCAAAACAATTATCAATATATCGTTCGTACAACAAGAGTCACTTCTCATACGTCTCGAATCGCAATCACGTTTTCTCTTACCTGAAATTACCCAAATTTGTTCTATTGATAAACGAAGGAAAACAAATTTCTTTCCTTACAAATGTACAAATTGTATATATTAATATAATTATATATAATATACATATTATATATATAAATAAATATAATATATATATACTATATATATATTATATGTAGTTAGTATAAAAAGATTTAATATATATATAATTAATAATAGTAAAATATATATATATATAGATATATTATATATAAGTGTATATATAATATTATATATCATATATATGTTATATATCTTATATATGTATTTTTGTGTTTAGAATTTATAGTATTAATTAATTTATTATTTATATATTATTATTTATATATATAATAAACTGATAAATATATAATAAATTTAAAATTATATTATTAATAATAATATATTAGTAATAATTAAATATATTAATTACTAATCTTATATATATATATAATATAAAAAATATATAATAATATATATATATATATATAATATAATATATAACAT
>JABUQX010001424.1:15000-27500 GCA_015478945.1 Trachelipus rathkii
AAAAATGAATGAAAACAATTTATATACATTATGTACCACTGCATTACAGTGAAATATGTCACTATTGTTTCAAGGTTACGAAGTTGGTGTAATTAGGGAAAAGACAATGAGGTCATGGATCTCTAGAAGGAGTTTCTGGAGAATGGAGCTTATGAAAAAGAGAGAAATTTCAAATGCAATTGCAATGCAAACACCCTATGGAAGGCTGCGACAAAATGATGACAACGGGACAGAAACGTTCAAAGAGAGTTTTAAGATCACAGACAAGGGTACGCGAGACGGTTTTTAAATTAAGGAATTGGAGCTAAAAGGAAGTATTAGGGTAGGGTGGAAAGAACATGATAACTGGGGCTCGTGAAAAGAAAAACTGAAAACCACACGGAACCAGAGACTGAAACAATTCCGATATCGGCAGCCATTCCTCAGGGAGAAGAGAGAATGTCGTATGCTGACATGACAACGTACGGTATGGACAAACGGCACCACAACGAAGTATCTGAACAAGGGAGTATGACAGAAGGTCTGATGGGCCATATAGTGGATCAGGTTAAGATTGGCGATCATTGTGATAAGTTGGTACAAGAAAACGGTTTTGCGCTGGCGGTTTAATGGGTAGTGTCTTCGTCTGTGGTATAATGAGCATAAGCCCTATCATCTGTCCAGCAAGGAAGACAGATTTCACGTAAGCAATGAATCAGGGATCAAGAAAACACGAACAACTGCAGGAGGGTAGACAACGAAAATGCTTCTTGTGTGATGAAGTTGGGCACTGGCGCGACTCTTGTCCCTTAAAGGAGGAAATAGAGGAGTTAAAAAAGAAAATAAAAACAACGGTTTCGGGAAAAGAACCTGCTCCGCCATCAGCCGGGACGTTTCGGAGCCAGCCACAGCAAGGATAGATCTACAAGATGCCCCGGCTAGTCAAGATAGGTGGATGTTGAATCCGGAAGCAGAGGAGTTTGTTGCAGGTCAAGGTGGAGAGGTGCTTAGGCCATTGCTGAAGCGGTAAAAAAGACTGAAAAGGGATGTTATGGAAATTATTCGGGAGTGTATAACTCAACGGATGATACAGGGATGACGGGCCTTAACAGTGTAAAAATAGCATCTCTTATAAAGTTTAATATAAAATTGGATGGTGTTGAAATGTTGGCAGCAGTGGATTCGGGATCTCAATATTGCTTGATAGGGAAAAAGGAGCTCGGAAGGATTCCAAATCCAACTGTGATAAACAAGGAAATGAGATTGAGAGGTCTGGATGATCCTTGTCAGTGTGTAGAGTCTCACCGTACAGCAAGATTGGAAGTCACTATTGATGACATTAAATATGACAATTAGAATTTTTGGTTCTTAAGGATTTGAAGGAAGGAGTAATGTTAGGTATGCCTTTTCTGGTAGGAAATAGCATAAAGTTTGATATTAGAGATGGATCAATTAGACGGTATGGTGATAATGGTGTACGGGAGCAGGTGTACGTAATGGGTGGAGTCGAAAACTGTATAAGGAGAGTAACAAAGATATCCCGTACATACAATAGGGAAAACGTTGATTGACAAGACGACTGGGTACCAGTTAAAGTGAAATGGAAGTCAAAACAAGTCAAGCCAAGGAGTCATGAAGGGCAGTACCGTACAAAACCAGAGGAGTTGTTGGTGGAAGGTAGAGAAGATAACAGAAGGGGATATAACCATCATTTTAAGGTATTACCAGGCTTGGTGAAATGGAATGAGGAGGAAGGTAGGTATCGATAAAGAAATTAATATCAGGGTTCTTAAGGTTGAATAAAGGCGAACAAATAGGTATAGCGCATTTATTTATAGACGAGGATAAATTAAGGAGGTAAGGAGCTGCAACATGTACAGTGAATACAACGGTACAGGAAGTGGCATGACGAGGTAACGAACAAGAATGGACGAAGGAGAAATTGTAGGACGAGATTAAGTTTATGGCGGAGTTACATCCAGAGCAAATTGAACAGATTTTGGAGGTATTGGGGAAAAATAAAATGGCGTTTAGTAGGAGTGATGCAGACGTCAGTCAAACAGCGATGAACCCATATAAGATTAGATTACACGCCAATTTACTAGTGGGCTAGAAGATTTGACTAAAAAAACGAATCAGGAAATCGAACAGCAGGTAGAAGAGTTGTGTATTAAAAACATAGTTAAACCATGTGCGGCAGAATGGAGTTAATTGCCGCTCCGTAAAAAGGGTGGTACACTCAGGCTATGCGTAGATTATAGAAAGCTTAATCAGGTAACAGATGCAGATAAATTTCGGATGGAGAACATTCAGGAAACTATTTACGCGTGTCATGGGGTTAAGTATTTTAATAGCCTTGACCTGGTCAAAGGGTACTACCAAACGAACCTGGCGGAGGATAGTAGGGACTTCACGACTTTCTCATCAGTGAGTGGACAGTACCGGTTCAAAAAAGTGAGCTTTGGCTTAAAGAATGGCCCGGCAGCGTTTCAGCGTGAAATGCAAAAAAATAATGATGGGATTTAGTAAAGATAAGGTGTTGGTGTACGTAGATGACGTGCTATTAATGTCAAAAGGTTTTGAGGAACACTTGTTTTGTGAAGCCAACGTAAAGGTTAAGGTTGGAAAATGTAGTTGGGTGCAAAAAGAAGTAAAGTTTCTTTGCCAAATTATCAGTAGAACAGGATCAGGAAGCTTCCTGAGTTAATGGAGCAAGTTGATAGACTGGAAAGGCCAAATACTGTTGGAGAGTTAAGGAGGTATTTGGCGATGATAAAGTTCCAGAGGAAGTTTATAAAGAATTGTTCTGAGGTGGAGGCACCTGTCAGTGCATTGACGGGAGCTAGACGGAAAGATTTAATTGAATAGACGGAGGAAAGAGTAAAAGCGTTTAAAAAATTAAAAGAAAGAATGAAGGAATTGGTGGAACTAGCATTTTCCGACTTTAAATAAGAAACAAACAAGTTGGAATTTTTTAAGGATGCCAGCGGTTTTGGTATGGGAGCGGGTCTTCGTCAAAAAAAGGGAGATAGAAGGAGGTTAATAGCCTTTAATTCGCACTCATTGAACGCGTGTAAAAGGAGTGCGTCAACCATTGAAAGAGAATTACTTGCAATAAGGTGGAGAATTAAAAGTTTCAGGCCATTCTTGTTATTAAAGGAGTTTATTTTATTTACGGATTAACAGCCATTGGTTTATTTGCACAAGATGAAGTTAGTTGAGAGTAAGTTGGCACGAGTGTTGGACGATTTGAGCGAATATAGTTTTGAGATACAATACTATCCAGGGAAAGAAAACATCTTTGCAGATACATGGTCCCGGTGCAACCGGAAGTATGATCAGGGTGAAACACCTGTTGATTTGCAAGCTTTGCTTAGAGGGTTAATTATGGTAAAAGAAGTGCCAGGTTGAGCGGACGCACAATTTGTCAGCTTACAAGTTGTTTTAGAGATCGCTCAGGTTAGGAATCTGAAGTTGATCATAAGACCTTGAGAGATAAAGTAGCAACCACGTTAAGGGATAACCAGAAATTGTATGGAGTA
Source organism: Trachelipus rathkii (assembly GCA_015478945.1). NCBI lineage: Eukaryota > Metazoa > Arthropoda > Malacostraca > Isopoda > Trachelipodidae > Trachelipus > Trachelipus rathkii. The sequence goes on from JABUQX010001424.1 coordinate 18,522, forward strand.
GGAAAACAACAGAAGATGCTGAAATATTTAAAGGCATTACGGTTACCTGGCAAGGAAATAATACCAGAGGTGTTGCTGCAGCAAGTGACTTGTTTGAGGTGGTAATTTGGTAACACCATGGTACTTGATGTTCTATAAAATATATCGGACCAAGGGTGAGAAAGGAAGAAAATTTGGAAGAGGTTCACATACAGGTGTGTGGCGAAACACACATCAACCCTTTGAGGGATGATGGGACGTTCAATGGGCTTACGGAAAGCAGAATGGTTGATGAACTTCCAACTCATGAGAAATCGCAGCAGGAAGAAGAGGTGCTAGAGGAGTCAGAGAAATAGACGGATAAAGAACCTGAAAATAATTTTTTACGGTAATGTACAGACAAAGAATTAGGGATTAATTTAATGATGTGGGAAAGAAAACATTAGTTAAGGTTAAGTTGCAACCATGTATTGCGAGGAGAAACATGGCAAGAAGTTTGTTTCGGCGAAGTGCGCAGGTGTGCATTTTTGGATACGGGATCGGCAATCAGGTTGATTCAGGAAAGTTTTAGGAAATTTTGGATATATTTTAAAGAGCTGAACAGTAGACTTTGTACTAAACGGAGTTGCCCAGGACATTATAAAATGTAATCAGGCAGTTGAAGTGGAAATCAATACTCGTTACAGACGGGTGTTGTTCCCAATGAGGGTAATATCGGACGGATATTTTCTAGCAAGTATGCTGTTAGGAATGAATTATTTGGTGGAGGTAGAAGCAGCATTGGACTTTGGTAAGAGAATTGTATCATGGAGACGATGCAGATGATAGGAGTGATACATTTTAACAACGATAGGAGCCTATAATACAACAATGCAATTTGGAAACGAAGGTAATATGCTGTCAGTCCAGGACATTGTTAGTCTTCAAGAATGGTCGGAGGTGGTAAGGATGCTGAAAGGAAGAGTCAAGAGGAAACAGATGCTAACCAAAAAGGATGTACCATTAAAGGAATTTTACCGATACCGAAATGATTTTCTAATGACTAGGTTAATCTTGGTGATAAGGACGGGACCAGACCATGCTAGTGATGTCATTGGGTTTAAACAGTGGGTGAGTGTGCGTGTGATATTGGAAGGGACAAATTGATGGATTTGGTGTCTAAGCACGTATTGCCTCCGAGGATTTCATTGGTTGTGCAAGAAGTATGCAGAACATACCCAAAGTATCAATTGTATAATATTGATCACCAGGTGATATTTCCGCGCATCTGGAAAATAGAGGTTAAAAATCCCTTTAAGCTGGTGGCAGTGGACGTTATGGCAATGCCAAAGACAAAAAAGGGAACGTGGCCTGTCTATTGACAGTGGATCATTGCAATAAGTGGGCCGCGGTGAAACCGCTAAAGGAGAAGTCAGCAAAGGAGCGTGGCTGACGCCTTTGAGTTTGAGATGTACTCTGGTTGTTGTGATATGTTTTATATTTTCGTTACCGTCACCTTTTTGTAAGGCTACCGTATAAGGTATTAACGGGTAACGGAGTAGAGTTCAGGAGTGGCAGGTTTGATGAAATGTTGAAGGAAAACGGGATTGGACACATTTATAACAGTCTTTACAAACCAGCAAGTAACGTTGCTGTAGAACACGCCAATAGGACTTTTGTCGAGTTCCTAAGGAATATCATGGAAGAAGGTGTTGACTCTGACACTTCCTTGATAAGGGCAGTGCTGGTGTACAAAGGTACGAAGCATACGAAGATTAATAATATATGAAGAAGTAACAATAATAATGGAATAATATGAAAAAGGGATTGTGATAAGAATCCCGAGGAGTCAACAAAAAAATGATTAACCATAATAATAATAATAAATAATAATATAAATAATAATAATAAAAATATACATATAATAATATAATAATTAATAATATTTATAATAATAATAATAATAATAATAATAAAAAATAAAATAATAATAATAATAATAATATAAAATAATAATGAATAATAATAATAATATATAATAATAATAATAATAATATATAATAATAATAATAATAATAATAATTAAAATAATAATAATATATAATAATAATTATAATATAATTAAAATAATGAATAATAATATATAATATAAATAATATAATATAATATAATTATAAATAATAATAATTATCAATAATAATAATAATAATAATAATAATAATAATAATAATAATAATAATAATAATAATAATAATAATAATAATAATAATAATAATAATAATAATAATAATAATAATAGATTAATGTTATTAATAATAATATAATAATAATAATAATAATAAAAATAATAATAATAATAATAATGATAATAAAATAATAAAATAAAAATATAATAATAAATAAATAAAATAATAATAATAATAATAATAATAATAATAATAATAATATTAATAATAATAATAGCTCTTTATTAAGGTATCCATTCTTGAATCAAATTGCCCAATCTCCAAAAATCACTCACATGAAGAATTACTGGCAAAATCTGCAGCGTTAGACTTTGTCAACCCAATGAATCATACATTGAAACCCAATAGAGAAAAAAAAAGTTTGTGTTATATGTCAGATTTCCTAGCCTATTTTAATTCTTTACAATCATTATAGTAAGTATATTAAAATCTCAAACACATACGATGTAGCATTATATTATTCGAGATACTAAATTACACAGTTTAGACTTGCATAATGAAATAGATGTGTATGTTACCTGTAATACATATTGTTTTTGTTCTTCGTCTTTGGTGAAACTGTTTTTGAATTCTTCCATCAATTTAAGGGTGGTCTGTATATGTCAAAACCTAACTTTTTTGAGTAAAAACAAAAAATTTCACTTATTTTTTATTATTCAAATTATTAGAAAAATCCCTCCTCTACATCATGATGTGATTTTTGTAGAATTTCTAAATGGTTTTTAGATAGAGGGATTTTTTATTAGAGAGGTGTCAACTAAAAAATTTCCTTTTCAATTATTATATTTAACTTTCCATGAACATCAATGTTTTTTTTTTATTTTATTTTATTTAAAATGTAAATTTTACTTCACGTAAACAAGAGCTGATGTTCACTCAGGATCGTTTTCAATCATATAAGAATACTGAGCCGGAGCCGGAATATGGAGCAGATTTAAATGTTTTTCAGGAATTGGTTTGCAAATGAAATTATTGATGCCTACGTCAAATAGGTACATTTTTAACATGGAGCCGTAGTAAAAGTATCCAGATCCCCTAGCAGAGCAAGGAGCCTGAGCCGGAGCAAAGTATACTTTTATCAAAGATTTTCAAGTGATTTTGAATTGGATCCGGAGCCAGAGTCAGAGCCCGAGTCGGAGTCGGAGTCGGAGTCGGAGCCGGAGAAAAAGCATACATTTTTATCAATAAATTATATAAAAAAAACTTTTTTTGGGGGGGGAAGTAAAAATTAATCCTGAGCAGAGATAAAAATTTTTTGACATTGAGGCCGGAGCCGAAGCCAGGCCGGAAGTCAAAGTAAAAGTTTTTTTAAAGCCTTTTTTTTTTTGGCATTTGGATAATTAATTCGATGTAGACATTTCACACCTCGATTCAATTCGAAATCTAGCTGGAGCCGGAGCGGATGCCGAGTTGAGCCGAGAAAAAAGTTGTGTCTGCCAGAATTCACCGCTGAACAATTTTAAATTGGATCCGGAGCCAGAGTCTGAGCCGGAGTCGGAGCCGGAGAAAAAGTATAAATTTTTATCAATAAATAAGTTTTTTTTGGAAATTTTTTGGAAAATATCCTTTATCTGTTATCGCGATAAAATTTTTTTTTAAAATTGAACGCCGGAGCCGGAGCAGGAGCAATGTGCCGGAGTCAGGTTCCGGAGTCAAAGCATAATTGTTTCTGCAAAATTAATAGCGATTGAAAATTACTTTTACTCCCTTCTTGTTGAAAGCGGTAGCTGAGGCAATTTTGAAGTTTGGCTGGAGACGGGAGCCGGAGTGAAGTTTTATTTTGTAGAATTAGATAACTAATATTTGCAAAATTCACTAGAAAACACTCTAAAGGACTGGTTTTCATAACCCGTAACGAAAAAGTTAATAAAAGAACTAAATTAAGATGCAATATTGTGTTGGGTCAAACAAAGTACCACCCGGACATTGCATGCACTTTTTGAAACCTCAAACAAGACGGATGAAATAATTGGAAATAATTGAATTAATTAATTAATTAAAAATGAAGGAGTATATCAAATTTTTTACTCTCTTTAGATTGAATAAATTCAAGTTTGTATATTTGCATTTTCTCAAAAATTTATTTTTGCAAAATATCAACTGAGATCAAAAATCATTAAACAAAGTTTCTCCCTAATGAATGAATAAAACTTTTCCAGAAACCCTCCATATTGAACCCTAGAGATGTTCACATAAGTTTATTAAAAGTTATTAAGTATTTTAGTGAAAGGTCTGATTGAAGTGATGACCTTGAATTTTTTTTTTTGAAAATTTTGAAAAAAAAATTAAAGAAATTATCATACCTCTTTTTTTTTTTTTAATATCAAAGATAAATGATTATATCTTTATTACTTCATTACATTTACGTTCTTTCGTGAAATTATTTTTGAAATATCTTGAAAAATGAAACTTTATGGGCTTTTTTAGTGAATATGTAAAAACTTCAGACTTTGGATTTCCCCGCCCCCTAGATTCAAACCACTTGATATAACTTTTTTTTGGAGACCATTCAGATTAAAAATATAAAGGTTACTCTTCAAAAAATCAACGTTTTCATTAAAATTAGGAGATATCGTGATTTTTTATACAGACTCCCCTTAACTCCTCTTCCGCTGTGTCGTTTACTACCATTAATGAAGCGATGACCTTTTTCCCATTCCTGTAACTTTCCAAATTCGTCCATTAGCAGGATCATCATTAGGAAGTCTTTTGAAAGATGAAATCTCTGAAATATATTCTGCGATTTTAGGGTGAGCAAATTCAAGGGAAGACTTTTCGTTAGGAAATATTCTAAATCTTCTTCTTTGATAACCAGTTTCTTTATGTTTCCTCCGACTAGTGGCTCTATTTCCATTGTGTTGATACTGTGTGAGAGCATGGGTTCTCTTAGTAATATCTGGGCTATCTTCCTCTTCATATCATTTTTATTCTATCATATATGGAAAAGGCCGCATACTCCTCACCTAAATACCACAAATGACCAAGTATTTTATGAATTTCTACTTCTGCAATGTCTTTATCATGGGTTTTGTACTCGACAAGTGTTTTAAGAAAAGCGATGTCATCGATGGGTGCCTCAATAGCATTTGTAGTTGAAAACCAGGCTTGCACATAGCATTTTATTATGAAACAACATATACGTCGTAGTGAATTCTCCTCTGTTGTTGTGAGTTTAAATTTTGTCTAAACATACATATTTTTAAGGAATATATTGCTTCCCATCCATCGCTAAGTGATTGCCCCAGGTGGCTTGAAAATGTATTTCAGTTGATGGTATTTCCTATGAATATTAATACTTAATTCCAAAAATTCACGGATAAACGTGACGGGCTGCTCTTCTTTGATTATTTTGGACTACTGTATAATAACGTTTGGCATCAGATCCTTATTAATTTCCATACTGAGTGTATCAGAGGTCAATGACAAATAATTGTGATAGGTTAAAATTTTTCCATGCTTTTTGAAATTTTTAAATAAGATATCTCTGGACCTTTTATTCGGTGAAAGCTGTATTTTATAGAAAACACCATGCAATATAATTTCATATATATGGTGCCGACAAGATAGGAACATGATATCACGGTTTAATCTTTGCTCCAGAAGATAACATGCCCCATTCAGCCTCCCTGTGTTGTTTGGTGTAGTATCAAATACAAAAGCTTGAACTGTGTCTTGTAGTCACCATTACTGTAATGCATCATAAACAGCAGATGATATTTTTTAACCTGTTCTAGAAGAAAGTTCTGGAACTCCTAAAAGTTGTTGTACGTCGAAGCCTGTTGCTATCACTGGAAGACGATCAACAGTTTCAATTCCGGTAATATCAGAAAGCATTTTAGAATCCTAGTGAATAACTACATAGTCTAATTTCAAATTAAAAAATGAAGATTTAATTTTTACAGCAGCTTCTTTACGAAACTCTTCACGACCTTTTTTAATAGATGTACGGTTGATAGTATACTCTCTCGGATTTAAATTTAATGCATCAACGCAAGCTGTCAATATGTGAACAGAATCTCTGTCACTAACCTTACATTTATCCAGAGATGCTGCGAGTCTAGGTGTTAAAATTGCCTTCCAAACTCGTTTGATTGAAACACGAGTCTTCTGACAGGACGAATGGCTTTCACTTTCAGAGCTGACGATACCTGCTGGTCCTTGTTGGCTAGAACATTGGGTAGTTATTTCTGCAGATTCCATATGGTGGCCCTCTTCAATACTATACTCCGATGAGGATAGGAAATGCACACATTCTGAAATATACAATAAAACTAGAATTATCGAATATTATGACAGACAGTAGGTTTAACACATACGTCATAGAGTCATACACTGAGGGAGAAAGTCAATAACCTGATCCAGAGGTGCTCAGAAGTTGCTTCTGTCTTCTTCGTACTTCCTTTTCTACTCTCTCAGCTTTCCGTTGTTCAGCAGCTGTTATCTTAGGCTATTTATTTCAGTTTAAATTTGTTAGGTAGTGTAGTTTGTAAAAACATTTTGATCAAATCGAATGCCTGAATACGCTATATCAAAAGATCTTCAAGACTGTCTGAAATTATTTCTGTTGCTTCTAATGTCACTGTTTTAAATTTTTGTGTTTTGAAATCCACGTAGAATTCCAATATAACGTTTACCACTTCTTGAGCATATGTGACTGGTCCTGCTTGGTGTGCACGTGCCTTACCAGAAACACTAAACATTCGTTCAATAACCAAAGAGTGCCAAATAGCTCATGTAAATTTCAATGGAAGCGATACGCATATATAAAAGAGACACCTAGCACATCTGACAAAAATCTAACTTTTGCCCGGTTATTTGAGTTTTCATGGAACCGAGAAGAAATAATTCATTTCTCGACATTGTCAGTTCTTACACAATCCTACAATTAACATAAGACAATAAATCACGTATAATAACACCCTACACATTAAATAAAACACGAAACAAACTTTGAAACATGCGTGCTATTCCACCTGAGTCAACACAACAACTGTCTTATAGTACTACTACTTTGACAATAGTTTTTGGTAAGATCTGGCAACTTTTGGAGGGCGGGGGGCACGGGTTGCCGTTAACCGATTTAATTCAAATTTTAGGTAAAACATTTTTCTCTGATATGGAACAATTCTAGAGGTACCTGTATATAAATATAAAAAAAATTAAATAAACGAAATTGTCCAATCATTCCATCTTTTTCTATAAACATACTATATATATAATATATATATATATATATATAAATATAGATATATATAATATTATATATATATAATATATATATATATATATATTATATATAATATATATATAATATATATATATAATACAGTCCTGTCAATTATTAGACCACCCTTGATTTTTTGGTATTTCCACGTCTGAGATTAGAAAACGTTAACAATAAATTTTGGCATGCCTAATGTCTTATTATAAACAATGCCAGAGCCTTTTTTTCAGAGGTGAAGAACATATTTTCAGGAAGTATTTGCATTTTCTTAAAATATACATCAATAAATTCTTCAGGGGCATTTACAACAAAGAATGAATTGTGATTAACTTCAGAAATTTTTAAAAAAACAGTAATATCTTGCCTGTGATTAAGTTGAAAGATTTGTGAAATCTTAATATATATAATATATATATATATACTTATATATTATATATATTATAATCATATTATATATCATATATATATATTATATAATATTTATAATATATATAATATTACTATATATATAATAATATAATTATATTATATATATAAATAATATATATTATAAATATTATATATATATATATATATATATATAATATATTTTATAATTATATATAGTATAATATATATAATAATATATATATATATAATAATATATATCATATATATATATCTATTATATATATATATATATATATATCATATATATATAATATATATAATATATATATATATATATATATATATATATATAATTATATATAGTAGCATTATATCCTGTGTTATAACGGCATTAAGCGTAAAAAGAATTGTTCTCCAGTTTATTAATTTCCGAGTAATTTATCTAGTCTCATTATCAATGGCTGACGAGGCTTATTGGACTTACATAAAAAGATGAGTTTCCGAGGTAAAAACTAAAATACATTTTTATAATTTATTATGTAATAATTGATAATTTAAATTTAATAATGAATTGTGTTAATTGTTTGGTTATATAATATGTAAATTATTAATGCCTGTCAACCGCTCATTTGGTTTATGAAATAGTAAATTTAATGTTATTATTGATTAAATAATTATTATATTGACAATAAATTAGGTTGTATTTATTATTATATTCATTAATTAAAATTGTTATTTTTTGGTAATCAAATTAATATTTAATGCATGTAAAATTGAGTTATAAATTATTTAAGAAAAATTAATTAATTAAGATTTATTATATGATAACTGATGACATATTCTTGCACTCAGTGCAAGGAATAAAATAATAATTATTTAATTATTAAATGCTCATGCATGCCCCAGTCAAAATTATGATATTTCATGTTTAATAAAATTTTCATTTAATATTTCATTTAAAATTAAAGTATAGTTCTTGAAAGTAAGAAGCGAACAAATTTCATAATTTTTACTTATTTTTCATTTCACAAAATTAATGTTTATATTTCTTTTTATCTGGAATGCCATATAACAAGATATGTTTGCATTTGTTTTGCAGATTAACAGAGTTAATTAATTTTTTTATTAATTAGTCTTTTTTGTTTCTATCCCATCTTGGCT
>JABUQX010001425.1:5000-40000 GCA_015478945.1 Trachelipus rathkii
AAATATTAAAATTGAAAATAAATTAAAAAAATAATTAAAAATAAATAAATATTAAAAAAAAAATTAAACACGAAGTATAAATGTAAATGAAACTTATATAAAATAAAGTTTGAAAAATAAATTTAAATAAGTAAAATAAAAAAAAATTAAATAAAAAAAAAAATTGTATAATTAATGTAAAATTAACATTGATATTAGAGATATGCTTGAAAAAGTGGGAATAGGTTACTCTTTGTATGTAAAGTTAGCTACTTAATGTTGTTCAGTATGAAAATTTGCTAACGTTAACAGTTTATTCGTGCTTACGTTAACATATATTTGTTGGTTAGTATATAAAGAACTTATTTTTATGTTATGTTTATCCAAAATGATACTCGAAATGTGTCTTGAATCAATAACAGTAGATCATGGATGGTGCGGGAGATGGGTGGGAAGATGGAGGGGTGGTTTGATTTACTGAGTTACTGCTTTAGTTGTTCTAAAAATGGCAAAAAATTTTTAAGTTATAAACATAAAAAGAATAAAATTTTTTGTAAAAACAAAATGTTTAAAGCAATTAAAATAAAAATAAATAAAAGTTTTTGTGTTATGTTATACCAAATATGACTTGAATCAATAGAACAATAGATCAGTAGATCAATAGATCATTGGTGAGGGAAGGGTGGGGAGGTGGTTTGATTTACTGATTTACTGCTTTAAGGTAAGTAAAAACGAAAAATTTTACGTTATAAACATGAAAAGCATAAATTTTTACTAGAAACAAAATGTTTAAAGCAAATAATTTTTTTTTTGTGTTATGTTGTTCAAAATATGACTTGAATCAATAGATCAATAGATCATGGGTGGGGTGTGGAGGGTGGGGTAGGTGGTTTGATTTACTGATTTACTGATTTACTACTTTAGGGGATGTAAAAACGCAAATTTTTTAAGTTATAAACATGAAAAGCATAAAAATTTTAGTAAAAACAAAATGTTTAAAGCAAATAAAACAAAAATGATTAAAAAATAAATAAAAATAATAAAATTTGAAAATAAATTAAAAAATAATTAAAAATAAATAAATATTAAAATAAAAAAATAAACAGGAAGTATAAATGTAAATGAAACTTATTAAAAATAAAGTTTGAAAAATAAACTTAAATAAGTAAAATAAAAAAAAAAAAATTAAATTGAAAAAAAAAATTAAACGCAAAGAATAAATGTAAATGAAACATAAAATAAAAATAGCAAAAAATATATGCATGTTTCAACTTAGGAGAAAATTATATTAGTTGACGTTTATTAAAAGAAAATGAGATTTGAAAATATAAATGTCAGTATTCAACCTTTAAAACGGGTTATCTTTGTAAGATACAGTTCAAGTAACGACCTGTTCATGTTAGAACAAAATCAGTCATGTGAACTGTAATGATATTGTATTATTAAACGAATGTTTACCAACTCGGCATCGCACCAGCTTCAGCACCGGTGCAGGCTATGACTAATTTACTCCGACACATAAGACTTCTTCCTCCTTCATCCTTCCTCCTTTCCTCCTTTTCTCCTTCTTCTTCCTCTTGCTTCTTTTGCATTCCATGCGTTATTTCTAGGGACACCCCCGGTTAGTCCCCAGACACCCTTTACGAACTTACATCCCTCATATTCAAGTTCTACGACCTTATAAACATATATTTTTATACTAATATGGGTCTAAACGAATATTTATTAATTGATCGCCCCATTGGCTCAAGCACCGGTGCCGGTACCGACTCCGACTCCTCTGACTCAGACTCCTTTCTTCTTCTACTCAGACTCCGACTCCTTTCTTCCTCCTTCCTCCTCTGATTTGCACTCCATGAATTTCTTCTTCTTTTATTTCAGTTGGAGACCCCCCTACGGGGGTCCTCAGACACCTTTTACGAACTTGAAACCATCATATTCGAGATGTACGGTATCATAAACATATTTTGATACCAATACAGAGCTGAACGAATATTTACTAACTCGGCAACACACTGGCTCCAGCACCGGTGCCGGTGCCAACTCCGACTCCTTCCTCCTCTATGCAATCTCCAAATTTCATCGTTTTACGGCCTTTTCCTATTTATTTCCTATTTATTTTCCTATTTATTTAGATACAGAAACACGGAAGCTGCCTCTTGTATGGTCTCGAAAACGAACGCCTACACGTCAACGCAGGAAATCTAGGAAAATATGGAGAGAGACCTCTTACAACTGAAGAGTTGTATAACCATGCCGATTGTAAGGTTGGCCTACGTCAATAGTTTGGAAAAGAAAGAAAATGGCATGCCGATAATGAAAGGGAAAGCGAACGGCTACCCCGTACAAACACTATGAGACACTTGATGCAGTGGCGTACTTGTAAAGCAAAAATATGTACACCCAGAACAATTTAATGGAAAAAATGAGAACTTGCTCTTAGCGAACAACACATTTAGGGAAGCGCCCTAAGCCGGAATCCAGGTAGATACCCCGTATTATGTGGGAGAAGTTGAAGCGTTATGCCTCCCTGATGCAATATGCGATCTAATAATTGGGAATATTGACGGAGCGAGACCCCCAGATTGTACAAATGAAGAAAAGACCGAATCAGCATTATCGGGAGTAAAATCGGAGAGCCCAAAAGAAGAATATGAACCATCAGAGAAAAGAGGGGAAGATCCGAGCGATATTCTAAAGTTAGAAACGACAAATCCATTAGGTTCCGAATCAGGTGCGGATCAACAAGAATGCAGTGAAGAACTAGATTTAGATTTTAATGATGCCACCGAGGACTTTGATGAAACCGTCGATGAAGATGTCTTCCCACGGATATCTTTTACAGGGACTAAAGATTACCGAAAAAATGAACAGCCTTTATATGAATTTAAGGCGAGTACAGAGTCCCATAATCCTTCTGATAAATAATAAAGAAGAGGAAATGAATGATGACAATTTAAAAGATCAAGATAATTTATTAAATGAGCTTGGTGAAGAAATTTCAGATGACGATGAAATCAAACAGTCAGAAGAAGAAATTTATTTCAGTGATGAGGAGGAAGAACCTCAGAAAAAGGGAGAAATAAATCTAAAAGCTGGGGTACATGGAGAGATAAATTAGTGGATGTTGAGGATTTGTCTCAACTCCTGGAGGAAAACGGCGATAATAAATATGCTGGCAAATCAGAGATGCGTTAAATAAATATAAATCACATGTTGGTGAAGTTTTTGTCAGTCGCTCAATGTATATTCCACAAGGAAGCCGTAGTATTAAAGTTGATAGTGATGTCTTTAAAAATTTGAAGAAAGATGATGTTGCCCCAGAAGATTTGTATCTTCATAATTATTTTACCACTTATCGTAAACAAAAGGAGGAGAAGCAAAAACGCGATGATGGTGATGATTATGATGATGAAAGTATTCATGATGAACACTTCACTAAATACATGAAGAAAATGAGTGGCTTAAAAGATGTTAATGAGGCAGAAGATGAGGTGGATGAAGAAGAAGAAGAAGTTAATTTTAGTTTTGCCAGCAAAATTAATAAATCTGAAGAAAGAAATGTTGCATCAGATGATATTGAGTTCGAGGAAGAATTTCAAACAATAATGGCCATAAATTCATATTTGGAAAGGAAGAACTTCGGAATTGAAAAGCTTCAAATCTTCATAGAGACGAAAGGGTCTTCCGTCTTGATGACATTTGCTTCAATTACAAAACGTCGAGAAGAGGAATCAAATGGATCCAACAGAGGAACGATCCAGAATAAAGAAAAATTAAACAAGAAATAATAAATGAGAAACCCCCTATCATGGGTGATCACGATGCCACAGTATAAATATCGAAGAAAAGGAAACAAAACCATGAGACAGACGGTATATCACCCAAAATCTTCTTGTGAATTTTTAGGAAGAAAAAAGCTAGAAGATTTTTTCTCAAAAGAGGGGGCGTATTATCACATATAGATTTCGATTAAATGGTATAACGTTGTGGAAAATCCATTTTCCTTCAACTGTAGTAGTATATTTAGCTATTTTAATTTCGGCAGCGCTATTTTTTAAATTTGTTCTATACTTCTTTATTACTTATTATTTACAGCACAAATATTTCTCAAAGAAATATTCTATATTATCATCAATTTTAAGTTGTAAATTTTTATATGTTTTTTATATTAAATTAATTTATGTGTAATCAAGAAAGAATGAGAAATTATAAAAGATCAATATTTTTGTATGTTAGGTGGTTGTCCAAGCGGTTGTTTGAAGCGATTGTGAATGCATATGTGACTAAAGATTAAATTTGATGAAGAAAAATCAGTTGTTTGTGAACGACATTCCATCCACTTATTACAATCTATCTTCTAGGTACATATCAATAATAAATAGATCTAAACGTTCGCACTCTTTTATCTGTGATCCATCATATTTACACCGTCGGAATAAACTTGGGAATTTCGTTTAATTAAAGCATTCTATCCTTCTCTTTAACAAACACAGCAATCATTTTATCCTCAGGACGTATATAGGAGGATTAATAAAGAACTCGGGAAATGTCACAATCACATTGTGATTGAACATTAAGATTAAAGGATATCCCAGCCGAGGAGCTGGATGGTACAGGAGTACGAATATTAATTTACGTGACATAAATTGGGGGCCTGTCCGGTATAGCTTCTGAAAGAAAAGAAGCGAAAATCTAAATTGGGGGCCTGTTTTAAATTTATTATTTTTCTTGGTCAAGCATCATTGTGATTGTAAAGGATTTTTGAAATATACGTTTCTATCATTGGGATCGAATTATCGACATTCTAAAGTTAGAAACAATAAGTCAATTAGGTTCCAAATCAGGTGCGGATCAACCAGAAAATGATGAAGAACTAGATTTAGATTGTTGATGATGCTGCCGAGGACTTTGATGAAACCGTCGATGAAGGTAAGGACGCCTTCCCACATATATCTTTCACAGGGCCTTTAGATTACGGAAAAAATGAAAAGCCCTTAAATGAATTTAAGACGAATACAGAGTCCGATAATCCTTCTAATGAAAAAGAAGATGAAATGAATGATGACAATTTAAAAGATCACGATAATTTATTAAATGAGATTGGTGAAGAAATTTCAGATGACGATGAAATCACACAGTCAGATTTGATGAGGAGGGAGAACCTCATAAAAATGGAGGAAGCAATATACTAGAAGTAAATTGAAAAAATGGGGTACATGGAAAGATAAATTAGTGGATGTTGATGATTTGTCTAAATTCCTGGATTAAACGGTGATAATAAATATGCTTGCACATCAGAAGTTGTCTTATATAAAGATAAATCACACGTTGGTTAAATTTTTGGCAATCGTGCAATGTCTCGAAAACGAACGCCCACGCATCAACGCAGGAAATAGAGGAGAATATGGTGGGCGACCTCTTACAACTGAAGAGTGTTGCGACCATGCCGATTGTAAGGTTATCAAACGGCAATATTTTGCAAAAGAGAGAAAATGGTATGGCGATAATGAAAAGGAAAGCTAACGGCTACCTAGTACGAATACTACGAGACATTGTTGCGTACTTGTAAGGCAAAAAAATATGTACACCCAGAGCAATTTAATGGAAAAAGGGGAACTTACTCTTAGCAGGCAACACAATTAAGGAAGTGTCATATGCCAGAATCCAGGTAGATACCCTGTATTATGTGGGAGACGTTGTAGCGTTATACCTCCCTGATGCAATATGCGATCTTATAATCGGGCTATAGAACGAGCCAGGGAGCCAGATTGTACGAATGAGGAAAGGACCGAAACAGCAGCATCGGGAGTAAAATCGGAGAGCCCAAACGAAAAATATGAACCATCAGAGAAAAGAGGGGAAGATCCGAGCGATATTCTAAAGTTAGAAACGACAAATCCATTAGGTTCCGAATCCGGCGCGGATCAACCAGAATGTGGTGAAGAATTAGATTTAGATTTTGATGATGCCGCTGTAAAGAATAAATTAATTAAAAAAGTTAATTAAAATTAAAAAAATAGCGCTGCCGCAATTAAAGAAACTAAAAGTACTACTTCAATTGAAGAAAAGTGATTTTCCACAACGTTATACCATTTAGCCGAAATCTATATAATATAATAATATTTATTATATATAATATATATATAATATATATATAGTAATATATATATAAATATAATAATATAATATATATATATATATTATATATATTATATATTATATATAATATATATATATATATATATATATTATATATAATATATATATATATAATATATATAATATATATATATATATATATATAATAGATATATATATATATAATATATAATATAATTTTTTCATCATGGGAAATTTCGGTAATTTATTACCTTTTTGCGGCAAATTCTCCTAACACTGAAATAAATGCAGTTTTTTAAAGAAGCAAAAATAAAATTTTTCAATATAAAAAGAAATCCGATGACATTCACCCCCCCCCCCCCCCCCCCCCCCCCCCCCCCCCCCCCCTTAATTTTTTTTATTTCTTAGGTGATTTCCATCATCTATCCGGATTTTGAAGCCTTTGAATTTTGATTTTTTTCTGTGAATAATTCCAACTCCATCCTGGTAGAGAAACCATATAATTATATTTTCTGCAGGCTAAGAAAATTCGGATAATTAAGCTGCATTTCCCCCATCCCTTAATCATAGTTTTCTAGTGAAGTGTTGATGATTTTATACAAAAAGAAATATCTATCTATCTATCTATTCTATCTATATCTATCTATCTATCATCTATCTATCTATCATCTAATCTACTATCTAGTCTATCTATCTATCTAATCTATCATCTATCTATCGATCTATCTATCTAGTCTATCTATCATCTATGCTATTTATCGTATCGTATCTATCTATTCTATCTATCTATCTATCGTACTATGCTATCTATCTATCTATCTATTCTATCATCTATCTATCTATCATATATAATATATAAATATATATAATAATATATATAATATATATTATATAATTATATATATATATATAATATTATATATAGTAATATATATAGATTGTTATCGAAGTCCACCCAATTAAGCCACCATGCTGCAAGTTCCTCCTCAGGGTTCGTTTTCAAAGGGCATGGAAATAAGATGAGACATTGTTATATAATTTACATGAAAAGTAATATATAATAATATATAGTATATATATATATATATATATATATATATATAAAGATATATATATAATATATATATATATATATATATATTATATATATATATATATATATGCCCCCTTTCCAACTAAACTTAACATAACTTAACTAGATTCCACAATGCCCAAGTAATAGAAATATAATACAAATAAATTCAATAGTACGAAGTATACACATCAGATATATTACACATGAAATTAATTACAAATATATATTAAATAAATGACAACAGAAAGTAAAGAAAGCTATCGTAATTTTTATATTAGTGGCAGATCCGTGCTGACTACCCACTGGAGCAACTCCAGCGAACCACAGGTTTGTGTAGGTTTTTCCAAGACCCACCTCCAATAATTAAAATGACCCGTCACCCGACGATGAAAGCCCGAGTCACCCAGAATTACAGGTAATAACTCCGAGCACGATGAAAAGTACTCCAAACTGCGTTGCTTCTCAAATCACACCCTTGATTCACTGCAATCAATTTGCTACTCTTGCCGATGTTGGTGAGTCCTCCAAATCGCTCTCGATAATACCAGTGGATAGCGAAGCCCACCAGTCGCGTCAAAGCCGTTGCAAAGAAACGGGGCCAACCTTGCTCTGTCCAAGCACAGCACCGGGTACTCGTACCACCTGATTTGAAATTTTGTCGTGTCCCACATTAACACGTCACCAGTCTTCTGGATCCCACACCAAGTTGAACTACAATGGGTCCCACACTAACACTCTTGGGTCCCTACACCAAATACTGTTAGGTCCCCATACTGGTACTATGGGGCCTCCGCACCGATACCTTTAAACATAAAATACCCATTTTTAATAATTTACCCATATTCATTACTACTACTACTACTACTACTACTACTACTACTACTACTACTACTACTACTACTACTACTACTACTACTACTACTACTACTACTACTACTACTACTACTACTACTACTACTACTACTACTACTACTAATAATAATAATAATAATAATAATAATAATAATAATAATAATAATAATAATAATAATAATAATAATAATAATAATAATAATAATAATAATAATAATAATAATTTAGAAATTCTATGTCAGCTTTTGTTTTTATATAAGTTTTACTTTTAACTTCTAATTCTCTAAATATTTTTTTCTGATTTTCATTTAATTTTCTTAATACTAGTCTAGAAAATAGTTTACAAAGAAAATAAGAGGCATATTTATATTTATTACTTTCTGACCGGTTTCGTCCGTAAACTTCGGACATCTTTCAGAGTTTTACCGATTCAACATTGAATAAATATAATACAAAGATTACAAATTAAAATTACAAATTAGGATTTGGAGTTTTACATTTTCATATATGATTTAATTTAAGTGACAATAGGTTGAACTTTATGTTAATGTCTGGTTTTAAATGTTTTATGTAGTAGGCCTCAGCTATTTTCAGTTTTTGAGCTTCGCATGAGGAGTGCAAAATTTTGAATGACTGTGAGATATCAGGTATAGTTGTTTTGTTATGTTCAGTAAATAAATGTTCGTATATTTTACTAGGTTTAAAGCGGTGCTGGTATGCCCTATCTGTTAATCTATTAGTCGTGTAACCAATATATGTCGACGTACAGTCAGACTCGGGACATGCGAATTGGTACACGACATGGTGATTAACTGAAAGGGTATCCTTAGTAGAGAAGCAGGAAGAAAATTTTCTTGTTTTGTGGTATAGTTTAACTGTTGATTTTTGTGTTGCTTGTAGATTTAATGTGAGTGTTAATAATGCCGCGTTGGCATTTTTCTCTTATGCCAAAGTCTTTGCATTTGAAGTTTAAAATAAAATTTGAATCTTTCAGAGATATATCGTATTGTCCGTTTTATAGAGTTTAGTTGAATTCGATTTTGTGTTGGCCATGCGGTTCACCTCTGGCCCGTACATTCACGACTTTTGCATGGCCGGACTATAAATGGAATTTTTGAGGGAAACAATACTATTCAACCAGTCTTTTATGTAAGATATGTTGACGACACCCTTAACATATTTAAGGAACCATACAGACATTCATCAGTTTATCAACCGTTGAAAAGCCTTTCTTGCCTCAAATTTACATCTGAAACATCTTTAAATAATATTATTAAATTTTTTGATATTAAAATCAAATTAATGATAATGAAACCCTTTCTACAGCATACCTGTCAAGCCAACTGATAATATGTGTACCTTAATTACAGCTCCTACTCCCCAGAAGTATATAAGAATTCAATTGTAAAAACACTCATATATAGGGCTTATAAATTGTGCTCGGATTGGGAATCATTTGATGTTGAATTTAAAAGAATTAAACAGAACCTGATCAACTGTAACCACCTATTAAATTTAACAGTAGAAAAGAAATAATAAAACAAAACGATCAACAAACTATAAAAAACAGAACAATACGGAATATATATCTCGAAAGCATTAAAATTTTTTTAAAAACTTCAAAAGCAAAAGACTTTGGATAAAGAGAAAACATGCCTAGCGCATTATTAAACACTCACTATAAATCTACAAGCAACACAAAAATCACAGTTATAAACTATAACACAAAACAAGAAAACTTTCTTCCTGCTTCTCTACTAAGGATACCCTTTCAGTTAATCACCATGTCGTATACCAATTCGCATGTCCCGAGTCGACTGTACGTCGACATATATTTGTTACACGACTAATAGATTAACAATAGGCATTACCGAGCACCGCTTGTAAGACCTAGAGAAATATATGAAGAATAAATTCCATGCCAATATAAGAAACATGTAAACGTGATTTTCACAGTCATTCTAAAATGTTTGCATCCTCATGCGAAGCTCAAAAACTAAAAAATGTAAGTTCTTTTCTATTATAAAACATTTAAGAAGCAGACATTAACATAAAGTATAACTTAATGTCAAATTAAAAAAATAAAAATGAGAATGTTAAAAATCTAAATATAATTTGTAATTTTTAAAATTACTAAACTTTATTATAAAAAATTTATTCAAATGTTAGAATCGAAACTTCTGAAGATGTCCGAAGTTTACGAACGAAACCGGTGAAACTAACAAATATAAATATGCCTCTTATTTTCTTTTTTGAAAACTATTTTCTAGACTAGTATAAGAAATTTAAATGAAAATCAGAAAAAATATCTTTAGAGTATTAAAAATAGTTTTTAAAAATAATAAAATTAATAATAATAATAATAAAAATAATAACAATAATAATAATAATAATAATAATAATAATTGTTGTTTTTTTTAGTTCCTGTACAGGTGCAGGTACTGTTCACTTTAAAAAGTCTATACACGAAATAGTCGTAGCAAAAACCAGACTGCTAAAACTAAATAGCACATTTGTTCGTATTCGCAATCATACAACAAGTATACTATTCACTTTCGTATTTACATTCGTACTCACTAATAAAAATAATAATGAAAATATTTTACAATAATACATATTCACATTTACTTGGACGGACCAATAATAATAATAATAATAATAATAATAATAATAATAATAATAATAATAATCATAATAATAATACTAATAATAATAATAATAATAATAATAATAATAATAATAATAATAATAATAAAAATAATAATAATAAAAATAATAATAATAATAATAATAATAATAATAATAATAATAATAATAATAATAATAATAAGTAGTAGTAGCAAATTAAGAGTAATAATAATAATAATAGTAATGAATATATACTCTCATTCACCTTACTCTATGCACTACTACATTTACTTATTTCCAAATCTTCGTTTTTCCATACGATCACTCCAAACCATTCACTTTTTAAACTTGGCTTTCTCCATCATTGCTTCGAGAAGTTACTTATACCATATAATTATTTACACACTTTACTTTTTACATTTTTAATATATTGCATAATTATTTGCATTACACATTCTCACTTTAAACACTAATATTTACTTTGTATCAAAATCTTTTACTTTTGAATCCTAAAAATGCTTTATTTAGTAATCACTCTTTCCCAATAAACCCTGATACCGCTTTCCAACTATTTTAACCCTATAGTTCCATACTATTTTAAATGTTATTCTTAATTCACTGTTAAAATCTCACTGTTTAAATAGTATTATTATTTACACCCTATTTTTAATCACTATACAAATACCCTTACTATTTAAACCTTATTTGATTCATTATCCAAATACTTTTACTATTTAAACCTTAGTTTTACTCACATGATTTCCACGGGACTTGAAACCTTGATTGATGCTCTAAAGAATCCTTTCACTAGACTCTTCCAATTCTACTCCGTAATTCCCTATCCAAACGAAAACTTTAAGAGACCTTCCACTGCAGAAAACTTTCACTTCGTAATTCGCAAATTCACAGAACTGTTGTCAAGAAATATATATTTTGAAACTCGAAAATCTTCCGCAGTTTGCTTCTCTTTCTTTATTAGTTGTTTTATTCACCAACTATCACTCAACTCCCCCTCCAAGATTGTAACACAATCTTAAAAAGAAAAACAAAGAAAAAAAATATATACCTTACTTTATCTGACCAGTCGATGCCCGTCTCTGTGCCTCAGTCCTCTTCTCGTTCTCGATGATTTTGCTCATCGCATTTAGTAGCTCTGGCACCGATCCTCTTGATCTTGCTGTCGGCACCGTATAGGTATCCTCCAAACCCGGCACACCCTGTTCCTGTTCTCTACCGCCAGCACCACTAATCATTGCGTCAGCTACCTCACCCACTTCCAGCAACTCTTCATATATAGACATCGGTTTATATTCAGCACCCTCTGGACTGGTTACCACAATGTTAACTTCTATACCCTCCACCTGTTCCACCACCTGTTCTTCCACCTCTTGATTCTTAGTAGGGTCCATCTCTTGTCCGTAGTTAAATCGACCTCCTCACCACCTCCATCAGTGATATTGACTCCCAATGTGTAGCTATTCTCTGGAAATCTTAATGAGCGTACAAATTTGCTGATGTCATATTCACTTTCTGGACCACTATCCGCCTCCTCTTCATCGAATCAGTCAAGCTGCTCACTATCATCGATTGGTAAGAGTACCACACTGGAACCTTAGTCTCACCTGCCGATCCCTCTGTCTGCACTGCTACACTCTTTTTGCCATCCACTTTTCTCAACGCTATCTGTTTCAGTAATCGCCACGCTTCTTGGATTTTAGAGCCACGTTTCCCTGGTGTTTCAGACTCTTATGATAATTGTCTGTGCCGTAGCACATATTATGCTGGAGTTTCTTTTACCTCTTTTTCCTCCACTTCTACTTGATGTTCATTTGGATCCCAATCCACCTCTTCCTGTTGAAAATATCGTTGAAGATACTGCGGGGGATCTGTCCAAACCTTTTATGGGAGTAGTGCACCCTTGCGGCTTTTGTTTTGCCTTTGATGTCATAGAACATACCTCCCGAAATCACCTTGGTAATTACAAAAGGGCCCTCATACCTCTCATTCAGTTTTCTGTCCAGACTCTTCTCCACTGTAATAATCTTCTCTTAACCTTACTCCTACCGCGTACGGTAACCAATTAGGATGCCCATCTCGCCATTTCTCCTGCTCATTCCTAGGAATTGGTACCACTTTACCCTTTTCATGCTTCTCCACCGGAGACATTCCGAGCTCTGCATGCTTCGTGATGTTGTACGTGAGCACCACTCTTGGCAGACAGCTGTCCCACTCTATATTCTTTTCCATGATGTTTCTCAAGAATTCCGCGAAGGTCCGTTTAGCTTTCTCCACAGCCCCATTACTCGCTGGTTTGTACGGGCTACTTTAGATATGCTCATTTCCATAGTCCCGGAGCATCTCCTCAAATCTACCACTCTTAAACTCTACTCCATTATCTGTTAGTACTTTGTAAGGGGGGGCACAAAAGCTGGCAACATTTGGTATTCAAAGGCGTCGGCCACGCTTCTTGCCGACTTATCTTTCAATGGCTTCACCGCAGTCTATTTACTGCAATGGTCTACCGCGACCAGACAAGCCAAGTTTCCTCTTCTCGTCTTTGGCATCACCATCACATCCACTACCACCAACTCGAAAGGATTCCTTACTTCTATCTTGCACATAGGTGGAAACACTACCTGGTGATCAATTTTTGTTAATTGACACTTGGGGCACGTCCTACAAACTTCCTGTACCACCGATGATAACCTTGGATGCCACACGTATTTCGAAACCAATTCCATCAACTTATCCCTTCCTATGTTCGCCAAGTTCATATGGGTTACCACACACACACACACTAACCAGCTGTTGGAACCCAATTACCGCACTGAAATACCTTGTTCCAATCCTCTTCACCAAAATTGGCCCATTCATCCGAAAGTCATCCCTGTACCGGTAAAACTCTTTTAGTAACACCTCACCTTTTGTTATTGGTTGTTTTTCCTTTACTCTTTGCTTCAATGTTCGTATCACCTCCGATCTCTCTTGAAGTTGGATAATGTCGTGAACCGATATTAGATTGTTGCTTCCATCTGTAGCCTGCACCACTATATTATAGATTCCAATTTTAGTTAGAAACGTGTCACTCACATCATTTGCATCGTCTTCATGACAAATTATACCCTCACCGAAATCCAGTACTGCTTCTGTTTTCACCAAATATTTCACAAACAAAAGTAAACACGCCTGAACGAGCCCATTCTGTGCAACCACTAATGGTAGCATCACCTGTCTATATAATGTACTGATCATAACTTCCAAGCTGTGTTACATTCCATAATCTCTGCAGTAACACCATTAAGTATGACATTCAACGTCCATCTTCTTAAAATATGCCCGAAGTGTTCCAACTCATTTACCACATCCTCCTGTACCAAACTTATAATGGATCCCGTATCCAGAAACGCACACTTGCGTACCTCACCAATGCGGACTTCTTGACATGCCACCCCTCTTAATACATGCTTACAATTTAACCGTGAAATATGAATCCTTTCCTGCATCATCAAATTCATTTCCAACCCTTCATCCGGAACATGCTGCACCAGGTTTCTTTCAGGATCTTTGCTCATCCTCTCGTCAGAATCTTCTTCATCCTCTCCTACCTGTTGAGGATCCGTCTGAGATTGAAGTTCATCGACCATAATATTCTTTCTATAGCTATCAAACGTTCCGTCGTCTCTCAAGGGGTTGAAGTGTCCACCACCCAGTACCTGTATCCGAACACTCTTTAAGTTCTCCTTCTCCTTTACCCTTGGACCAAGATATACCACAGAACAACACGTACCGTGATGTAGCCAAATCTTCACCCCAAATTGGTCGCTTGCCACTAACAAGACTTCTGGAACCGGCTCTCTTCCAGGCACCCTTATTGCCCTCAGATACTTCAAAGACCTCTGCTTCTTTTCTACTCATACAACTTTCGATCTTCTATCAATATATCCATTAGTGTTTTCCTTTACGTTTTGTGACTCTTCCTGATAACCTTCAACTGAGCGTCTTCCAAAACAATTTTTAAACTAATAAATAAGGAATCTGCTCCACCTGGAACCAATTTTATTAGGGATAGACTTTTAGGAAGGGCGCATGGATCAGCTGGTTCACCATCCTCGTCTTCATCCCTATGACACCTCGACCACGTATCCGCAAAAACTTTCTCTTTTCCTGGATAGTACCTTACCTCTAAACTATATTCACTTAAATCATCCAATACCCTTTCTAACTTACTGTCGAACAGTTTCATCGTGTGTAATTAAACTAGCGGCCGATGATTCGTGTATAAGATGAAATCTTGCCACAACAAAAACGGTCTAAAACTCTATTCTCCACCTTATTGCAAGTATTCTCTTTCAATGGTTGAACCGCACTCCTTTTACACGCGTTCAAATGAGTGCGAATTAAAGGCTATTAACCTCCTTCTATCTCCTTTTTTTGGACGAAGACCGCTCCATACAAAACCGCTGCATCTTAAAAAAATCCAACTGTTTTGTTCTTTATTTAAAAGTCGGAAATGCAGTTCACCAATTCCTTCATCTTTTTAATTTTTTAAACGCTTTACTCTTTCCTCCGTCTATTTCAATAAATCTTTCCGTCTAGCTCCGTTCAATGACTGACAGGTTGCTCACCTCAGACAATTCCTTTATAAATTCCTCTGGAACTTTAATCATCGCCATCCTCCTTAACTCTCAACAGTATTTGGCCTTTTTTTTTTTTTTTTTCCCAGTCTATCTAATTGCCCCTAACTCAGGAAGAATTCTGATCCCTGTTCTACTGATTATATGTCCAAGAAACTTTACTTCTTTTTGCACCCAACTACATTGTCCACCTTAAACCTTTACTCTCGACGCTCCAAAACAAGTGTTACTCAACCTTTGACATTAATGCACTCATCTACGTACACCAACACCTTACTTACTAATCATCATTATTTTTTTGCATTTCACGCTGAACGCTGCGGGCCATCTCTTTAAGCCAAAGCTCAGCTTTTTTGAACCGGTACCGTCCACTCACTGATGATGAAAGTCGTGAAGTCCCTACTATCCTCCGCCAGGTTCATTTGATAGTAGCCCTTTGACCACGGTCATAGGCTATTAAAATACTTAACCCATGACACGCGTAATAGTTCCTGAATGTTCTCCTCCGAACTTTATCTGCATCTGTTCCTGATTAAGCTTTCTATAATCTACGCATAGCCTGAGTGTACCACTTTACGGAGCGGCAAGTACTCCACTCCGCCACACATGGTTCCAATACATCCTTTATTCACAATTCTTCCACCTGTTATTCTATTTCTTGATTCGTTTTCTGGTCAAACCTTCTAGCTCGTTGGTAAATAGGAGTGTAGTCGTGTAATCTAATCTTATATGATATGGGGTCATTGATGTTTGGCTGACATCCGCATCACTCCTACTAAACGCTTTCTTGTTTTTCCATAATACCACCAAAACCTGTTCAACCTGCTCTGAACGTAACTCCGCTATAAATTTAATTTCGTCCTTCAATTTCTCCTTTGTCAATTCTGGTTCGTTATCTTGTCCTACCACTTCCTGAACAGTTGTATTCACTGTACATGTTGTAACCCCATACTTCCTTAATTTTTCCTTGTCCACCAAGTACGCTGTCCTTATTTGTTCGCCTTTATTTAACCTTAACTGCTCTGGTGTTAATTTTTTTGAACAGTATCGTACTTTCCTCCTTACCCATTTCACCAAGCCAGTAAAACTTTAAAACATCGGTTATATCATCTTCTGTTATCTTCTCTACTTTCCACCAGCAACTACTCTGGTTTTGTTCGGTACTGTCCTTCTTGACTCCTTGGCTTGACTTGTTTCGACTTCAATTTTATCTTGACTGCCACCCAGTCATTCTTGTCAATCACTATTTTACCTACTGTATGTATGGGTATCCTTGTTGCTCTCCTTATACAGATTTCAACTCCACCCATTACGTACACCTGCTCCCGTACATCATTATCACCATATCGTCTAATTGATCCATCTCTAATATCAAACTTTATGCTATTTCCTACCAGGAAAGGCATACCTAACATTATTCCCTCCTTTAAATCCTTAAGAACTAAAAACTCCAATTGTCCATATTTAATGTCATCAATAGTGACTTCCAATATTGCTGTACGGTGAGACTCTACACACTGAAAAGGATCACCCAGACCTCTCAATCTCATTTCCTTATTTATCACTGTCGAATTTGGAATCCTTCCGAGCTCCTTTTTCTCAATCAAGAAATATTGAGATCCCGAATCCACTGCTGCCAACATTTCAACACCATCCAGTTTTATATTAAACTTTATAAGAGATGCTATTTTTACACGGTTAAGGCCCGTCATCCCTGTATCACTTGTTGTATTATACACTCCTGACATTATTTCCATAATATCCCATTTCTGTCTCCTTTGTGTCCGCTGCGGCAATGGCCTAAGCACCTCTCCACCTTGATCTACAACAAACTCCTCTACTTCCGGATTCAACATCCACCTATCTTGACTAGCCTGGGTATCTTGTAGATCTATACTTGCGGTGGTTGGCTCCAACACGTCCCGGATGATGGCGGAGCAAGTTCGTTTCCCAAACTAGCTGTTTTATTTTTCTTTATGAACTCCTCTATTTTCCCCCTTAAGGGACAAGAGTCACGCCAGTGCCCGACTTACTCACACAAGAAGCACTTCTTGTCCACCACTCTCTGAGTCTCTTGTTCTTGCTCCTTGTTCTCGCTCCTTCGTTGAAATCCTTGTCCTCTCCTTGCTGGACAATCCATAAGCTTATGCTCATTACTACCTCAGACAAAGCACCACCCATTAAACCGCCAGCAGTCACGTTTCATATGTCCAACCCTATCACAATGGTGGCACCTTAACCTTGATCCACTATATGGTCCACCAGACCTTCTCATAGTCTCTTGGTCCATTATTTCGTTGTGGTGCCGGTTGTCTATACCGTACCCTGTCCGCATACGTCCTTCTTTCTTCTCCCTGTGGAATGACTGCCATATCGGAATTGTTTCAGCCTCTGTTAACGTGTGGTCATCAAGTTCATCTTCTTCACGGGCCCAGTTCACCATGTCTTTCCACCGTACCTTCAAACTTTCCTTTTCACCTCCCATCCTTAATTTAAACCGTCTCGCTACCCTCCTGGGCAAGCATCTTATAAATTGTTTCTTTAACGTTTCCTTGTCCCGTTGTTCATCATTTGTCGCAGCCTCATAGGTCGTCTGCATTCGCAATGCGAATTCTGCAATTTTCTTTTTTTTCTTGATCTCCATTCTCCAGAACTCCTTCTGGAGGTCCATGACCTCATTATCTTTTCCATCCTTGCACCAATTTCGTAACCTTGAAACAATAGTGACATATTTCATCTTAGCCCTATACATGCTGAAATACATCCTCAATGCTCTGCCTTCCAAAAAATTTCGCAATTCCACAACCCATCTGTTTTTGTCACGCCCCAACTGTTCTTTTGCATAACGCTCGAAATCCTCGGTAAAGGCATCGAACGTTTGCACCTTTTCCTCTCCATACTTCAAGCTTTAAGACTTTTTTTAAAATCTAATTGTCATCTGGCTCGTGTTGTCCAAAGCTTACTTACTATTATTATTATATTAATTATTATTAGTTATTATTATTATTATTATTATTATTATTATTATATTATTATTATTATTCTATTATTATTATTATTATTAATTATTATTATTATTATTATTCATTATTTATTATTATTATTATTCTTATTTAATATTTTTTAAATGCAAAAAGGCGAAAAGGAAACTGCGTATTACTATATATATATAAATGATTCTTATAATAATATAATAAATATTTATATTGAATAAATGTATTTTTTGTTGAGGTGTGGTAGCCCATAAAGTCCGATTTTCGTGAATTTCTTATTCTGATTGGAATGTAAGATTGTTATTCCTTGAAATATAGTACGATATTACAAGGACTACCAATCCCGCCCCTCCTTTAGATGTCTTGTATATATTTGTGTTACTAAATTAATTGATAAATATATACATCATTTGACTTACTGTTTTTAAGGTTTGTGATTCGTCAATAGGCGTAATCTAAATTACTTGAAATCCATATAAATAGTAAAAGTAAGAATAATTTTTATCTTTCCGCTTTTCATTGTTGTTAACTAAGGTGTATACAGTTGGTAGCTACAAATGCCTCGATCGATTTTTATTATTTGTTAGTTTGTGTATTTTGTAATCAAGGAGTGTTTTATTATATTTTATATTACAAAAGTAAATATAATATGTGTTTTAAATTAAATGTGGTAATATAATTTCGATGTGTGAAATATTGCCGTTTTGTTTATTGTAAATATTAAGGTGATTAAGTTTGTGATCTTAAAGCAATTGTAAGTAGAGTGTATTTTATATTGCATTGTTATGTCAAAGCGTCGTCTGCAGAATATGCATTTATAAAGTGTGTTGCATTGGAATAGTTGCTAGATATTACTGGCAGGTAAGCTTGTATCTATTGCAATTTATTTTCTGAAGTTTCGCAAATAATATTTTGTGGTGGTAAATATAAAACAATTTGAAAGTTTTAATATTTATTTTTAACATATGGTTAATGTTTGTATTCACAATTTTTGTCTGTAACAAAGGATTTATTTATTCACTAATTGGCAACTCATTGCATTAGAGAATCTGGTAGTAAAAGTCAGCTTTATTATTATTATTATGCATTTTGTAAAATAATTGTTAACCTTTCGGAAATTGTTGTATTACATCATCGTTAATAGAAAATTCATCTTCGCTAGAGTATTGTGTTAATAGATGACCTGCAGCCGAGAGCGAAATTTCTAAACAGAGAATTAAATTCTTAACATATTTTATTATTTTTATAGAAATTTTATAATTTTATTGGTTAAAGTTTATGATATAACACTCGGACTATATAAAAGAATATAACGTCTAAATTCTACTTCACAAGTTTTACCCAATTTGATATCCTTCATACTTTTGTTCCAAATATATATATGGTCTGCTTTACAGTAATTCAAGTCTTCTAAACGCTGAAAACCTTGATTGCATTTTTAAGGATCTTTAACATATTGGCAGCATAATCACCTCCCCTATAAACTAACGATATAGTTGGAGCCCGTTTAAACTAACTCTACTATGGTATATTATTAACTTATATAAAATAGATAGAATAAGTGTATTTACTACTATGGGCTTCAACTATGTAAATTTATATTTATTGTATTTTTAATTATTATTATCGGATAGTAGTTATAATATATACAATCTTGTGATAAGTAAGTTTCCTCACGCGTTCGTTCTCTGTTTATAAGTTAGCTAATTGATTATATATACAATT
Source organism: Trachelipus rathkii (assembly GCA_015478945.1). Taxonomy (NCBI): domain Eukaryota; kingdom Metazoa; phylum Arthropoda; class Malacostraca; order Isopoda; family Trachelipodidae; genus Trachelipus; species Trachelipus rathkii. The sequence continues at coordinate 25,010 of JABUQX010001425.1, forward strand.
TTTTTGAGTAAAGTTTTATATCATATATATATAAATTTAAAAAAATATTCATAATTTAATCTATCCATTTTGATAAATGTTGTTATATAAATCTTAATAACTAGTCATGATTGCTTTTGTAAGTGTCTAATTCCTGTTAATTTACTTTTTGAGTTTTTTGTTATAACATTTTGGTGATTTATATTTAAACTCAAATGTGCATTTTAATTTTAACTGCTTCAATGTTTTTAGTTTTATAACGTTAGATTATTTCGATTTGTGTACTAGCTTTATTTTTATTTATATAATTTGTTAAGCCTGAGATGTGTTCATGATCGTTCGGAGGTTCGTTTATCTACTTTGTCTTGAGTTATTATTATTTTACTACATGTGGATTGATTTGTGACTGAAAGCCCAGATGTATATTACTGCTTTGCGATTGTGTATTTAATTTTAATATTTTAAATATTTTATTTACTTTCCTTTTTGTTTTTTTATTTTATTATAAAATTGATTAATTTATAGTTATTTCTAATTATTTTTATTAGCTATGATTTGTTTTCCATCTATTTATTAATGTGCTTATCTTACTATTATATTTTATTTCATTTATTTAATAGTATTTAATATATGTTAATAATCTATAAATGAAATTTAAACACATATTTAGCTTAAATATTAATAATTTAAATAAAGAGCCGTTAGCAATTCACTATAATATAACGCGAATTAACTTATACCTATTATATCATAAAACTTAGGACTTAAAGGTCATAAGTATATTAATTTAATTTGAACATACTTAACAATAAACGTTATGATAAAAACGGGACATCAGAAGAGATGGTTATATAAGATATAAGTTTGATTAAGTATTTTAGGTTTACTATTTACTATCCGGCCTATCTTTTAAGTACAAGGTTATGATAAGGTTTGTTTAAATTATAGAAATTTATTAAGATCTTGAGTTCTATACTGTTTAATATTATATATTAATTATATACATATAATATATTATATTATATTATAATATATATATTATATATTATTATAGTATATATAATATATATTATATATATAAATATATATATATATTATATATATATATATATATATAATATATAGTATATATATATTATATATATATTAATTAATATAATATAATATTAATTATATTAATTAATATATATATATATATATATATAATATTTATTATATATATATATATATATTTAATATATATAATATGATATAATATATATATATTATATTACATTAAAGTATATACTATTTAATATAAAAGTGAAGTTATATTATTGGGTAGGGACGTCATATACAATAGCTATTAAGTCTTCTAACCAGATTTAGATATCTTATTTTTTATGAGAGACTGGGAGTTGAATTATATATCATGGCGCGATGGTTTTGTCGTATAACTCTACCCTATAGAGTGAAACAACTGCAAAAAATTCAACGAAGATTGGTATAAATTGAGGTTTAATATCTTTTGAGGAGACTTCATATTATTGAATGTTACCTTCGGAGGATACTTGGCGCGCCTATCACAACATGAATATTTCAATGAGGAGTATAAAGTGGAAGAGGTATGTGGAAATTTGGTGACAATAAACCAATACAAATAAAATGACAAGGAATTAGCAAAAATGACTCACATACACTACATTATGAGTGTTTGTAGCATAAGGTTCGATACAATATCTTACCGACATTGTGTGTGACGCCGGCTTTTATGTAGCGAAAATTAGATAATTTATGTAATTAATAAAGTATAAGAATTATTTTGGAATACAGTAATGTATTATATTATAAATGAATGTATATTTATATAACTTAGTTTCTTTATAAAATAAGGGAATATAATCACTCATGTATATTTAATAAGACTTTCCTTTATTTATATATCATTAAATAATATAAATTATAGATATCAAATTCTCTGAATTTATACACACTCTCTGTTTGAGCATTCTCGCAATGGTCAAGTTTTGAATATTTGTATATTTATTTATATTTAATAATTATTTAATTTTGTAATAATATAATAAATATTTAAATTAATTAAAATTGGTATCCTGTTATGTGGTGGCTCCTGAAGAGACAACGAAGTGAATTTTATTAGCATAGTTGAAGATGGAACGTGAGATATATATTAAATAGGTAAAATATAATAGGACCAAGTGAGTTTCTAAATGCATAATTTATACCGGATTGCGTTAACTTTTCAGAATTCATATTATCGTCTGTTGGATTTTTAGCACGTGAAAGGTAAATAATCTGTATTATGGTACACATAATGTAAGCGCGCGTCGGACATGAGAGGCAAGTCGACATGCGTCCACGGGTAGAAATAGACGACAGGTGGGAGAAGGATGCACTCCCCTCCGGGGAGGGTTCTCCGACCAAAAGAGTATGGGCCAACTTTCGCTCATTGTGTGGTAAATTTTATAAAGAGGTGTCGCGGTTCGCGTTCAACTTCCTGTGTCTTCTCTATTCAATATCAGTGAGGCTAATGCTAGATATAACGCTCAGGGAAAAAGTTTGCTTTAAAACTTAGAACAATTTTTAGACATAATTTGTAACTCATTCTCCCAGAAAAGGCAACTCATATACAAAACACACCTCCTTGTGTCTCACGTGCTTGTGCTATTCGATTGACCCGCTCTTTATGTTTTTTGTCTTTTTATTAGTTTATTTATTCTTTTTTTTTTTCTTTACATATTTGTAATAAGCTTTAAAATACGTCTGATTCCAATATGTAATTTGGTTATTTTTCGTTAGAATAGTGTCCGTGACTTTTAATGAGTAATATTTGAATTTATGATTTGTTTTTTTATTAACATGCTGTATAATATTAGTAACTTTAATATCAGTACTGAATTCGCAAATATTGTCACTGGTTTTTCTGTATATGTGTCGTACTTTGAGATATTTCATTATTTTAAAAACATTATATTAATAACTAACTAAATGTGATTTTTAAACAATTAAATTTTCGTAAAATACTTATTTCGAAACTTTTTTTGAATCACTCTGTTCCTGTTCCGTTAGCCATCTGAATAATTCATTTGTTGTATCTATATATGTAATGCAAATATAATTATAAAAAATCAATAAATAATAATAAATATTCATAAAACTGGCCATTGGTCTAAAAACAGTAAAAATGACGGCCTCTATGATATATAATATAATATAATATATATTAATATTATATTAATATAAAGTATAATATTAAATATATTATAATTATATTAATATATATACACAATATATATATATTAATATTTATATTAATATATAATAATTAATATATATATATATTAATTATATATATATTATAATATATGATATATATATCTATTATTATATATATATTTAATTATAATAATTATTTATATATAATTATATAGTATATATATATATATATGATATATATATAATAATATTATACTATTATATATATATATACATTAATATAATATATATATATATATATTATGATAATTTAATTATATATATTATATATATTATATATATATTTATTAATTAATATATATATTATATATATATGTAGTATATATATATATATACTATATATATATATTATATATTATAGTATTATAGTATATATTATATTATATATATATAATTATATATATATATTTAAATATATATATTATAATATTATACTATATATATATAATTAATCATATATATATATTATATATATCATATAGTTAATATATATATATAAATAATATATATATTGTATATATATATATTATATACCTATTATATAATATATGATTATATATATATTTATTATATTATTATATATATATATTCATAATATTACATATATTATATTATATAGTATATAGTATATATATATTATATATATAATATGATATATATTATATACTATATTAATATTTATTATATTATATTTATTAGTATTATATATAATATATATATTAGCTGTCATCAGAGACACCCTGTATATATTATATATATATATAATATTATATATAATATTAATATATATATTAAATATTATATATATATATACTATATTATATTAATATGATAAAATATTATATTATATATATTTTATTTAATTATATATTATGTTTAATTATTAGAGATATATATATATATATTTATATGATTATTAATATATAAATATATATTTATATATATATATGATGTCTATATATAATAAATTATGATCAAAAGATAATCCGATTAATAATATATATTATGATGATATATATTATATAGTATATATTTATATATAATTCAGATATATATCTATATATATATATTATATAGTATGATATAATAATTAATATTATTATAATATATATATATGTATGTATATATATATATATTAAATATTAATATATATATATATATATATATAAAATGAATCATTAACTCATTATATATATCATTTATAAGGTTGAAAAACAAAATCAGTAGAATTTGTTTATTCATACTGAATAAATAAATAATATACTATACAGCATGTTAACTTTTGTCGTCATAATCTTCAAATAGGTTTTCCACATTCTATTATGGATGTGATGACATATGACATTATAGATAGTATTCTTCAATATTTCATAGCTATCTATAGATATGATAATACTTGATTCTAACCGTAGGTATTCACTCATCTTCAAGGCCACGGATAAACTGAATGCTTTCAACTAACTAAATAGTTGAGAGAAGTTGCCAAGGTAGTGATATATGTACCTACTACTTCTTATGGACCTAAGCAAATATCACAACGCCTATATATATATATATATAATATATTAGTATATATAATAATTATATATATATATACTAATATATATTATATAGTTATATTATATATATAATATATTATCATATATATTTTATATTTATATGACCATAGCTCCTAAAATATATATTATATATGATAATGATAGGTAATATATAATATATAGTATCATACTATAGTTAATATATATATATATATCGTCTTTATATTATATCTAGTATGATCTAGTATATATATGACAATAATAAATTGACTTAGATATTATTAATATTATATAATTAATATTATATATATATTAATATTAATATTAATAGTATATTTATTATAAATATATAGTATATATATATATAATATGACTATATATATATATTATGATTATATTAATTTATTAATATATATATATAAGTAATATAATAGTATATATATTATATATATATATAATATATATATATATATATATATTAAGTATTAGTGTATTTATTTATATTATAATATATATTATATATATAATAATTATTAATTATATATATTATTATAATTCATATTAATATATTATATTATATATAGTATTTATATATTAATATATAAATATTAATTAATCTTATAATATTATATATATATATATATAGTTATATATTATATCAAGTCACCTCCCATTAAAGGTAATCATGCATGTTATAACTATAACAAACTTATTAAAAGCTACAAGATAATAATAATTACATTTTTGATTATTCAGCATAGACAATTTTAATTTTAAATACATTAAATATAATATATTATTATTTTATTTACTAATATTATATTTAATTAATACAACTTAGTTTTGTATTATGTAATAATCTTAGGGCTGGCAGCGTTGCTCTCTTTACTTTATTATTCATATATTTATATATTTGGTGATATTGGTGTTTAAAGCCACAAGTATCATCGATCCATATCTCAAAAAACTACAATAGCTACAGGGGAAAAGGAATACATTGTTTGGAATCCTGGTAACATTTTGTAACCTGGAAATGTAAAAAAAAGAAAAAAAAATAAGGAAAAAAGAGAGACACAATAAATATCTCAAAAACTAACTATAAGCTACTGGGAAAGGAAATACTTTTTGTTTTGTGAATGACCCTTTGGGAGAAATAGTTAATTTTTTATGTGTGTTTATGGTTATATTGTTATTAATATAGAGATAGAAAGAGGTTCTGAGAGACGACGGAAGGGGTTATCGGAGGGGAATCAAGTCTCCTATCGTGTATCGTCACCCGGTAAGTTACACGCGGACCTATTTGAGAAGCGCCTTCTGTATTAGCTTTATATCGTTATAAAATCTTTTCTAGAGTATTAATAACTTTCATCACTGGGATATATTGCTTTTTTTTTTTTTTTACTAAAGATACTTTTTTGTTAAAAAAATCTACGTGATATACATTCTGTACACCTTTGACTGGTTCGTCAGGAGTACGGGGTATGCAGAGGGGCCTGATGCCGGTCGCGACTACTATCGGGTTTTTCGTGCACAATATACGGATCCATTATCCATCTCCGGGGAGGGGTTTCCGGACCCCGCTCCTTGGGTATTTGGTGTCGGTTGTCGCGTCATTTCTTAGGCACACTTTCTACAAATTCTTTTTACACAGAGCTGATTGTGAAATTTAGTTCTCTTTTTAATTATCTATGGGATGTAAATACCCGTGTGTTCCTCTGAATAGCTAATCAAACATATATTTAGCATATTTATTGCTTATATTTAGTATATTTTTAAGGACATTAAGTTCTCCATTTAGTTTTACAATGTCATGTTGTCATTATTCCGGAGGTCATGATCATCATATATAATATATTATATATATATATATTATATATATTTATATTATAAATAATTAATATATAATATTATATATATATATATATAAATTAATATTAATATATATTAATATTATATATATATATATTAATATATATAATTATATATATATTATATATATATATTATATTATTAATATATATATATAATATATATATTAAATATATAATATATATTTATGATATCCCCTGCTCCTAATTATAATGATTTATCCATATTTTATTTTATTTATTTATTTATATTATTTATTATTATTTTTATACATTTACTCTCTGCAGATTATAGAATCATCTACTTATGGATTCGGGAAAGAAAGTCGTCTAATTTTCACATTTTCGGTAAAGGATCTTACGGTGTTATGTCTATCTCGAACGCATCTTTTATATTTATTTCTGTTCTAAATATTAGAGGTGCATATGTATAGCTTTGTTATGTGTAGTGTTGATGTATTTTATTCTATATCAGTGTATTAATCTTTATCAGTTGTATTGGTTTTTTTGTATTGTTCTTACAGAGAGATTTACTACGCGTGCAAAATTTTTGCGGATTCCAAGCAAACACTATGGATACTGGAGTTTACTAATATCTAACCATATTATCTCATCCGCTTGCGCTAAGCTTATTGCTACAGCTTGTGCTACGAGGCGTTTGGTTTTAGTGATTGCTTGGATTCGGGAGCTCGGAAGATTAAATCAGTGTTTTTCTCTGTTCCGCTATTGTCAACTAATGCCAGTATAGTCAAGTGTATCACTATGAAAAGTATAAATAAGCATCATAACATCGTGCCGCAAATAGATATGTAATGATGCTTCTGAGTATGATATTTGGTAAAGATATATATATATGTAATACAACAGTTATTTTAAGCATTTTACTACTGCAATTGACTTGATCTGTTCATAAGACCGGCAGGAATAGATGACGCCTTTTAATATATAGCTGTTAGATATATTAGAGAAGAGGAAAAAAAGTATGTAGTACAGTCTAAATAGAAAAACTATTCACCAGTTTACTTTGATGAGATACCACCTTAGCTAATATATCACATTAGGTGATGATTGATGTAGAGTTTTCTCAAACATTTCATTTTTGTTTATATGTATTAAGTAAGCCAAAGATGTTTTAATCATTTATTAGTGAACAGGTAAATGACGAGAGTAACTGATTCGAAAGAAGAGAAGGAATTGTTTAGAATGTCATTGTGAGAGGGAGTAATTTGTTAGTTAAAGTTGAGTTTTTAGAGGGAGTCGATTCTTTCTCTATGAAAAACATTTCAGATAACCTAACAAGTCAGGGATTCTATCGCAGTATCAGCGAGGATAAGCATTTGTGTAAATTATGATGAGACTTATTGTAATTTTAGTTCAACTCGATGGAATGTTTCTATAGCATAATAAAATTAGATGGGAGTATGAATTTGAATCAGTGAGTTGTCGAAGTTTGTGAACCTTATGGTCGAATCATCGGCCGACAGCTGAAGTGGTATATGGGGTTGAATGTGCAAAGGCTGTGCAAGATCATTAATGAAAGTAGGCGCTTTAACCAGTAGGATGATAAGAACACAACCTGAGGAACATTTGCGATTACTAATTGGGAGGCAGCACACAGGAAGAAAAGTGCCCCCATCAACAAAAGGCCGATACTTCGACCGCGCATTTGAAAGCACAAACTAGACGCATAAGTGAAGCAACAAAGATAAGAAGGAAACCCAAAGAGGGAAGCCGCTTGGAGGCAGGCGGAACACGGGAATTCGTGCTGGGGCGCATAGGTCCCGGGGTCAAATACTTTTGGTATGTCAGGCGGTTAGGTGTCCGGGCCGAAAACAAGCAATGTCTCCTACGTAAGTTTCTCTAAAATGAGCGAATAACCCCAAAATCGTATTGAGTAAGAAAGTGATAATTAAATTATATATTAAAATATGATATATATATATTATATATATATTATAATTATATTATATATATATATTAATATATTTAAATATATATATATTAATATATATATATTATATATATTATTATATAATATTATATATTATAATATTAATAATTATTAATATTAATACTTGATATATAATATAATATATATATATAATTTATATATTATATATATATTTATATAATTCTATTATATTATTATATTATATTGTAATGCGGATATGGGTACGAGGAATTACTCAACGCGCTTTTCATTTATATGCCTGGTTCATATATTTCTATATATACGTATATAGGTCAATTTGATTACGAATAATGATTGTGGTCGCACTTACAAGAAAATAAAAACGATTACTAATTACATTTTGGAAATCTATATAATATATTACTCACGAATTATTTTGGTGTTTAGATAATTCTATATAAAATGTAAAATATATAATATTTGATAAAACAAGTAAAAAGTAAATTTGAATATAATATATTAAATATAATATTATCTTTTATCTATCTATATACTCTTCATCATCATTAACTCAATACTAAGCGTATATTATATATATAATATATATATAACTCAAAATATTAGGCTGAGCGCAATTTATAGATATTCCTTTTTTCAATATTTGACTTATGTCAACTCAAAGTTTTCTTAAAGAATAATAGGTGACAATTTGGTTTAAAGCGCACAGCTCATATCCTCAAAAATTACAATAGCTATCATGAAAAGGAATACAATTGCTGAATGCTAAGCTGTTTCCAAATTTTAGCTCGCGGTACTCAAAATGTAAATCACAAAAAAAAACCCAAAAAGAAACAGGAGAAAGATAAGAGTAACAAAGAAAAAATAAAACATCCAAAAATATATCTCAAAAAATAACAATCAGCGTAGCACGCTGAGGAGAAGGAAAAATAAGTATATAATTTTGTGAAATGACTGATAAAAATTTAGATAGAGATAATGATAAAAATGAAATAAAAAAAAAAAAAAAAAAAAAAAATTATTGTAATAATTATAGTAATATGAATTTAGAGAGCCTATTTAGAGACCTTGTTTATTCGCGCCTTAAAAACGGTTCGGATTGGGAAAAAATTCTCACAAACTTGTGTTTGAAAGCAATTTTTTTTAACACTAAAGTAATCACCCATATGGGCTTTATTAGGCGGCGCAGCCGTATATTAGGTGGCAGGAAGTCGGGGTCGTCCTGCAAGCGTTTAAGATACCGTGGGACACATACGGGGTAGGCTAATTCAGCTCCCTCCGGGCGGAGGGTATGGCTGCAAACGGCGTAAGCCCGGGTCTTCTCAAGTGATATTCTTGGCAATGGTGTCGCGGATAGGGTTCCTCCTTCCGGTCCCCTATAAGGGTGGATTAATGGTTACAAACGATACTCCCCGCTGTGGTTCCCCGTCGGCTCGAGGCGCCCCTAACATTGCTGTGTAATACTTTACAAATAATATAGTACCCTTTGGGTCCTCAAAAGGGTGGGTACACAAATCCATTAACCCTATGTCCTGTTCCCCTAAAAATAAAAAACAAATAGGACAATGGAGGAGGTTCTATAAATTTTTCACTCTTATATTTTGCTATCTTATCCTACTCTCTCAGGACCTCCATTTGTTCAACATACGCGATTAAAATTTTCCAAATAATGCTTACTCTCTCTTTCAAGCTGTGACATGTTCATTTGTAGTTTACTTTGCAGATATCAGATTTTTTTGTTATTTAGTTCTACGCTCGTCTCCGCAATACAAATTTAGCCCAGCGTTCCAACAAAATCGTAACATGGTGCCTTCTAGTCCCTCTGTGCTATCATGTAGTTTTTGTAGACTAATGCTTGAGCATATTCTATGCTGGTTTCACTTAAACACATGTTCACCATATACTATACGCTTAACATCATGAGAAATAAATCATTCACAATATATATATATATATATATATATACCTTTCCACATGAACAAACCTCTATACTTGGGAGGATTTATATATATCATCTATTTCTTCTCTATATATATATATATATATATATTATATAAAAACTATATCAATTTACACTCCAATTTATATTCCATACCACTAATACACACTATGACTTCATAATAAAAAAAAATCTCTAATATCATCACTATAAAATTAAATAAATCGTTAATCTCTCACAACATATAATTAAAAATAAAAACGCCCTATATAGGTTAATAGTCCATTTTTGAATCCAACACATTATGTACTTTTTGGGGATTTAATACCTTTCTTATTAACCGAATTTAATAATAAAATTAACCCCTATTAATAAAATAATATAAATATACAGGTTATAAAAATACACAATAAATCAATTATAAGTTGAGATAATAAATAATAAAATATTTTAATGAGAGCTCTAATACATGGGAGATTTATGAGATTTATCTATTTTAATACCTCCATTAGGGGCGAATATGATAAGGTTGTTTGAAACACGATCAGTTTCACAAAATCTGCCATAAATTCTGCATTGAAACTTACAAACGACGAATAACAAATGTTTGAAGTCTCAAAAAAAAATTATATATCAAAGCGCTGTCGTTTGAACAAATTCACTTTTTGTTCCAGCTTAACTTTATTAAGCTACGATCAGGTGACATCATTCTCGCTTTCGCATTACATAAGTAAAATATACCACGGTATACGATTGCTATTTTGGAACAAAAGTTATATTTTTTGAAGTTGCCAATTTACTCTTTTTTTTAATATGGACACCCACAACACTACTTAGTTCGATCTAACTATTTAACCGTCACGCCAGAAAAACTCTAAAAGTTTTAACCTCATAGGTGGCTTATAACTCATTATATAGTCACATACTCTACTATTTTACTACTTAGATTAAGAGTCACTCCACTCTAATTATATACACTCACAACACCTTATATATACTAACTTTTAATTATATCTTGGTATATTTATATATATTTTACCACCCTTTTATTTTTAACAACAACATGGATTATTACTTCACTATTATATCAATAATTAATATTATACTTAAAACTATATTACTATATATACTACCTATATCTATTCAAGTTTCGCTAATATAATATATATATATATATACAATAATATATATATATATATATATATATATATATATATTATATATATAATATATATATATATATATATAATATATCATAAAGTCAATAATAATTCGCTTATCATATGTATAAGAAGCAGCCTCATACTTTTTCTTCTTATATTATCAATCTAACCACATTCTGCACAGAGAAGAGAGAAAGAGCAGCCAGAAAGTTACTTTATAGAACTATTACAAATAATTGCTGTTTAGTAGTTGTGGCTTAGTTCTGAAATTTTATGGGGGGGCTGCAGTTCCACAGTGCCTATGGACGAGCCGCCACTGCACGGGAATATGTTAGATTCGCTATTTGTGTGAATTGTATGGACGAGAAAAAAACGAAAGGGAAAGAACTCTATCTATTATATCACAAATCTTTTTATATTGTAACAACGGATAGTAAGTTCTCATTAAAGAATATTAACCTGTATTCACTTCTTTTTTTTAATATTTCACTCTCGTTTTTCGTACTTATATTAACATTTTTAAAACAACTAATACATTTTTCTACATATATTATCTACCCTTAAAAAGAAATTATGTTTTTTCTGAAAGTCTACTGGATGATTGCAGAACTTATAGGTTTATTGGTCTTTTTTTCTTATTACAACTATTTATAGAACTTTATTTAGTTAGTCGTGTGTGTGTTCAATTGGTTTCATAATTAGTTTCCTCAGCTACGATCCCATGAAACTATTCCCACTAAGACCATAGGCTAGATTCCCTTTATTTTAAAGTACTTTCTACTAATCTTCTTGAGAAAACAAAATTATTAAGTTTTAGTGATTTCAGCTTAGTATTGTTTCGCTGTTATTTATACACTGCGCCAAATTCTTCATCAACTTCAGAAAAAAACAACACAAGATAACACGAAAAAAGACTCTATATATATATATTATATATATATATATATATATATATATATATATATAATAATATATATATATACTATATATATATATAGTCTATGGTTATACTACCTACTATCACCTTATTTATTCTATTTTATATTTCTATTTTATACTTCCTTTATATTATTCTCCAGGTTATCTATTTTTAGTTATTTCAATAGGGTAAACTAATAGGGATTTTGGAATTTACCACTAAACGTCCTGTACGCAATTCTAAAATGCGCCTTGTTTCTTCCTACTACAAATTACATGTTACCTATTATCTAGGTTGAAGTCTAGACATCGTGATGCTACGACAGCACAATACTGATATATTACGAAGTGTACACGAATAAATGAAACTTACAATATTAATAATCTTCCTACACATTGTACGCACTAATGATACGATTCTTTTAATTAAATAAATACCTAAACAGTTTTACCTTTCTTTTTGTAAATATTATAAACACTCTGAAAAACATAGATTAAAATATTTCTGAAGTATACTATGACGCTACTTCAACTGTTTCTATATATATAACTCCAATCCATATTACAGTATATAAATTATTACCTTCCATAAATAAGCTTTATTTGATTACATATGAATATTTCAATCTCATCATATATCTATACGCCTTCATGATTTAGTATACTTATTAATACCATAAGGTAATTTCTATAATATTTCATTTATTTCCCTTACTAATATTATATAGACTATATACGTCACTATAAATCTGATATTACTATTCTTAACACTACATACCTACTCACAACTATACATTCTAACTATCTAATACACTATTTTAATTATAATATGCATGTTTAATCAGATTTTTCAGAAATAGTGTTCCTACACACTTATCACTTATCTAACATTCATTTTATTCATATACAATATACTGAATAAAGCCCCATGCTTAATTGATTATTTATACTATAAGCGATTCCTATTATATTTATTCTTAACTACTCATTATACCCTCTTCTTATCTACGATGAGAGTCATATAACCTATTACCTATTTGTTATTTTACTTTATGGTGATATTTGGCTTATAATTAACACTGCAAACTATCATCGATGTCCACTTTACTGCTCACAAAATAGTCTTTACGTCATACTACACTGACACAGGAATACATTGTTGGAATCTCCATTATTCTAAATATTCTTTAATTCGGAAACTGTTAAAAAAAAAATTAAAGAACAAAAAAAAAAACATAATCTCAAAAACTTACTAATATGAATTATCACTCGAAAAGAAATAAATTTCATTTTTGGAACTCCTTGCTAAAATTTTATGGTTTAAGAGAAAAATGTAAACACAAAAAAATAACATAATATTAAACTTGGGTCTTAATATATATAATTAGGGTTATCAGGTTCTTTAAATATCTTTATCTTTACTACAAGGTAAATATTTTATTAATAATCATTTTAATATTCTACTTTGTACAACGGTCATTTACATTGCCTTCACCCGTGTCATATCGTATGGGAAGGCCTCGAGCGACTGGGGAACAAGGGTGGGGACGTTCATATCCAATTAGGGGCCTTCACCGTAGTGGGATGGGTGCTGGATGTGAAATTCCTCCCTCGCGGGACACAACTCCACACTCAAATAGTCCAAATATGCCCTCGTGTGGGTTTTCGCGCGAGAAGACTCAAACCTCTCACAAACCGGAGGGGGGGGAATTCAGTCATACCTAAACCGTAGTTCCCGGAAGCCGAGAGGCACCGGGCGACTCTCTGCTATCCGGATTGCGGTATACTTGCCTTCCGGGGTATTAACTTTTATAGTAGATAAATACAAAGAATAAAAGTCAAAACTTTATTCATAAATAGAAATGTCAAATATTTTATTTTGAGGAGCAGTATGTGTCAACTGAATAGCATACCCAGGTCCTCTTATAAAATCAAGCGTTCCTACTTCAACTCGATATATTATTTACATAATTATTTAACAATAATTTTTTTTATTTTTTTATTTTTTTTTACATTTTCCTATCTAATTTACCAGCATTCAAAAATGTATTTCCGTTTCGCTGTATTGTGATTGTAGAATTTCTGAGATTACACTTTTTTAATATTTTTTATTTTCTTTTTTATTTTTTCTTTTCATTTTATTAATTCTTTTTTTTTTTTATACATTAATTTCCGCACTAAAATTTGGAGCAGCATTCCAGACAATGTTATTTCCTTTTCGTCTTGTAGCTACTTAGTAAGTCTTTTTGTAGGATAATGAAGTTGTGGCTATTAAACCCAAATTCACCTCATTAATATCGCTTTACAAAACTTTAAGTTACAATAATAGCTTAATACATTTAAAAGGACAAATTATCCATTTGGCCCATAGCCTAATTGT
>JABUQX010001425.1:50000-51393 GCA_015478945.1 Trachelipus rathkii
TATATATATAGTAGTATTATATTATTATATATATATTAACCATCATATATTATATATATTATATATATATATATATATATATATATAATATATTTTATAGTATATATATTATATATATATATTTATATATGGGCGAGAATATATATAAATTTTGTGTTTAATAAAGAAAACTACACGTGAATTTTGGAATCAGTGACAAATTTTATCGAAGAATTTCATTTTTTTTTCTTTTTTTTTTGGGGGGGGGCCTTTTTAGGAGGTTGGAGCCGTTGGGGGACAGAGGGGGGACTTCCCCTTCGTTCACCAGGCCGACAGAACCCGGCACCTTCCATCTTTGCTGTGTTTCACCTACGGTATTCCTTTAGTTTTAAAACAAAAATTACAAATTTTCGACCTGAATCGCGCAACTATTGGAATTAAAAAACATTTATTGGAATTACGTTGCACACCTCCAAAAACCCAATGAACATTACGGAACTTTCCTCTATTATTTAGTTTGCAGCAGCCAATTTGAATTTTTATGTACAACCAGTACGTATTGAACATTAATTTGTGAAAATTTGAAAATGTTAATTTTAAGCCTTTTCTAATTTTTTTTTACCATTTTCCGAACTAAAATTCTTCGCTGATTACAAAAAGGTGATTTGTTTTACTGTAGGATTTTTGGTTCTCTAGTTACATGAAGGTATCTTTCTAATTGTCTGAAACTATTCAATTATTATATATATATATATATATATATTATATATATATATATATATATATATAATATATAATATTAATATATAATATTATATATATATATATAATAGTAATATATATTATTCTAATCATTTAGATAATATATATATATAATATATATATTTATAGTATCTATATAATATTATATATATATATAATATATATTATTATATTATATATTTATAATATATATATATATTATATTATATATATATATTATATATATTATATATATATATATATATATATAGTATATATATATATATTATAATATTATCTATATTATATTATGCGGTTATATTATATTCATTCTATCACTTAGTAAGCCGTTTTTTCCGTTTTTGGCATTTGTGCTTATAAACGTAGAATGCTGAGGCTTTGCATCGGTTTTGTTAACTTGCGAAATGTGAAAATGTTCACAAAAACGTAGGAATTTCTTAATTCTTTACGATTGCCTTATTTCCCGTGTTGCCGAATTTAAGGCAGGTTTTTAAGAAAATGTAAAAAATAACAAGATGGGTGTGGTAGGTTCGTTTGTTTGGTGAATGTTTTTATTCACATTAAGCTTTAATCTAATTTTCCTCCAATCGATAAACTCTATAAATTGTTGGATCAATATTTGTAATAAACATTTTTATTTTTATTTTTGTTT